>JAMFLL010001994.1:0-11884 GCA_027475725.1 Pythium rhizo-oryzae | reverse complement strand
GGGTGTTTCCCCCCCCCCCCCCCCCCCCCCCCCCCGCGACGGTCAGTCGCGAACTCGATTCACTCTGGACGCACGGAGTGTCCAGCAACCACTCTCTGGCGCTCCTGCATCGGTCAAGTATGTCGCTCCTCCGTGTCCACGTCTCGCTTGCGCGCGCCAGCGGGGACAGCGATCGACCGGAGACCGTGGCGCGCCACGCAGACGCAGACGCGGCGCGTGGCCAAGAAGGACCGAGTCATCACCCGCTCGCATGGCCGCCCAGCGCGAGCGGCCCCGAGAACGACAACCACAACCGCGACTACGACGACGTGGACGTGGATGTGGACGCGTGGCTGGCGCAGGAGCTCTCGCCTTGGTTTGACGGCGACTGGCTCGGCAGCGAGACTGGCGAGAGCGGTGGCCGAGACGGCGACGCTCTCGCGTGGTGCGTGCCTGCGCGCGCATCGCTCCCGCAGTCGCCCACGTCTGTCGACTGCACCAGCACTCGGCCAGCCCCGTCGGCTCCGTTTACGGACCCCATGAGCAAGTTCTCGGATGCGTTCACGCTGGTGGACCGGCCAGCGGGCGACAACGCGACAAGCGACGACGCTGATGCGGCCAAGATGCGCGCCCGGGCCAGTCCACTGGCTGCGTCACCTGTGCGCTTGATCAAGGGCGAGGACGAGGCCGTCAAAGCGGAGACTAACCACAAGGACGGGGTCGACGGCATCGACCGGCTGGAGCTGCGACGGCGTCGCCAGCGCGCGTACGAGCGGAAATACCGCAAGAAGATGAAGGTAAGTTGATCCAAACGCAAACGTAGGCCAAGATGAACATGACTGACTCGAGACAATGGTTGTAGGGTCAGTACAGGCGCGTGTTCGAAGAGTGGGCGGCCAAGGAGATCGAGCTGTACCTGTTGCTGCAGCACCAGGCGCGGCCGTTCTGCGTGGACCAGCCGTACGCGTCCTTTGCGCAGCTCGTTCGAGAGGAGCGCGCCGCGCGGGCGGACGGGGTGGCGCTCAAGGCGCTCGCGACGTGGTGCACAGTGTTTGGGCTGCGCAACCACACGGAGAGCGAGGTCCTCCGGACGCACCAGGCGATGGCCCGCATCGACCGCGCGCTGCTGGGGCCGTGCGTGATCAAGCCCTTCCGTCCGTTCCGCCACCAGTCGTTCGAGTGGTGAGTGGCGTCCGCTCCTCGGACGTCGTCGTCCCCGCTTCATTCCCGTCTCGTGGCTTCGTTTCCTCAATCAGATCAATTGCCTAACAACCTAATCTACATAATTTACACGAGCCCCGTTGCAACTTGTGTAGCCGTGTGGACTGCGGGTATGTATCCCGGCGTGGAGCTTCGCCCGAGCTCCAGCCACCTGAAGTATTTACGTCCGCTCGTGCACAGTTCATGATACGTCCTGATAAGCACGGCGTTCACCGGCACATACAAGGACGCCAATGCCAGCACTCTCCACTCTCCAGCAAGAGCGAGTCGAAGGCAGCTCGCCATCACGGGCGTCTTGTCCTGTGGTGGCAAGGAGCACGGACACGCGCCGGTAAGGTCACTTATCTGGCCAACGGCCAGCGAACCCCTCCGCTCCCCTCCCGCGGCAACGCAGGCACAGTCTCCTCTTTTTTATGTTTATGGAATGATTCTTGTGTGCTTCTCCATCCCGTGAAGAAACGCCGCCTTCTCCGCTCCTTCGTAGTGCTGCCGCCGCGGCCCGCCACAGGGAGAATCGACCCGACCCGAGGACCAGAAGAAGAAACGGCAGAAGAAGCGAGAGAGCGAACGGAAGCTCTGCTCTCCACCTTCTCCGGACCGGAGGTCAGTACGAAACCTGCCTGTTCACGCGAGATCTTTCCATTTTACAGGTGCTGACGGAGAGTTCCGACTTGCTGCGCAAAAAAGGCAAAAATGGCGCCTGGTCTTTGTTCGAATCGAATGACTCTGAGATGTTCGATTTTTTGTGGGGAGACAAGACGGAGGATATCCACGAATCCTCGAATCCTCACTCCCATGTCGCCCGCCTTTTAAGGCGCAATTAAAATCATCCACAAAGGCGCGTATGCTGAAACGCTGATTTTTCCAGGCCTTCCAAGGCGAAGTGACGATAGATGAGGGTATTCACACATGTGATCCTGCGAGTCAAGCAGTCATAACAATTTTTTCCTGCACCTTTGGCGGTCGCCAGTGCGTGGACATCGTTCTACCAGGCTTCACGCTAGTTTACGACAGGTGCAATATGGTTCAGCATGGATCCTTTCAAAGTCTTTGACAGTAAAAGCTGTCAAAAAGATAAAAATGCGCCCCAACACAGTCGAAACATGAGGATAAAAAGCAAAGTTGCTGCATTTGTTGTTCTCTCTCTCTCTCTACTGCAACGACTCGGTGTTGCACAGAGTAACCTACAACCATAAAACCGCTCAGCGGTGTTGTGCCGATGGCCTTGCCTCGAGGATCTGGTCAAGACCGGCACGATTGACGGATGGTAGGCAGCTCCTCACGCTGGCCATGATCATGATTCGTGAACAACTGTGCGGATGGGAATTGCGAGGAACTACTCAGTAAGCACGATATGTGTGTGGCGGTCCCCACGTGCCCACGCAGCTGAGCCGCCCGCGTCACCCCATCCATCGAGGGAGCGGAAGCTCTCTACAGCTTGCGTTCCGGGTATGAACAGGATTCGACACGGCGTGTCGCACGGTCGGAACTCTGACTGAGTCAGTGACGCGCCGTCCTTCACGCACAGTGTGAGCGCTGTGAATTACCGTGCTGACCACGCAGGGCAAGCTCGATGTGATTTGTGCAGACGCAGAGCAGAAAAATCGAACATTACTCCAAGATGATGAAGTTTCGTGCATAGAACGGTCGCTTGCATCCATGTTCGGATTTTCTGTGCATTGCCACCCGGTCGAAACCACATTGATGCCTCGACGGTTGCACTTAGATGGGAACCAAACTGCCAAGTGCAGTACATTATTATACCGAGCAGAGGTTGTGACCTGTAATACGGTAGCTTCTGACTCGCGACCTTCATCTCCCAGAATCGTGGTTGATCCATATGCATCCAAACGAGTCAGCATGACTCAGCATGATTTACACAACAGCAAAGCTCCGTTGTGGCTCCTCAAGCCAAGAAATCTCGGCGCTGCACATAAGTAATAACAAAGGAAAGCGGTGGGTGGGGCAGTTTCACTGCAATCAGAGCACGATCCACTCATCTGGACGGCGGGAAGCCATGCAGGTGGGACCAACAACCCCACGTATCCACTCCTCCTCAAGCGCAGCGCCGTGTCGACGATCGACGAGCTCATGGTGCCATGTTCTCTCGATACGCCCCGTTCATTGGTCGTTCGGGCCACGTTCCTCAGTGGCTCACACAGTTTCAGTTGTTCTTGCAGTTGCGCGTTATATACCCTTGCGAGCCCTCTCTCCCGGGAGTGGGCTACAGTTGGAGTCCAAAGTCCAACTTGGACTTCTCGCAACCGCTCCCTAGAAAGCAGCCCGTCTGCCTAACGATCGGATCCAATGACGACGGAAGCGAGTGGAGAATCTAAACTGAAAACGCCCCAGGCAAATGTATCCCTCCACGTTTCCATAGCGTCGAAATCCCTCCGGGAGGGATCTTTCTCGATTTGGAAAACACACATTGACGCGTTCATTCACCCAGCGTCCTCCGGCCTCCGACCGCCTTTCTATTCACTTGCTGAACGGATTCCCACCAGGGTCAAAAATTATTCACGTCATCCTTGCATACCGGAGATGGACACTCGCACGAGCCAGGTGCGCGCGGATGACGTGAATTTTTTACCTCTGTGACATGACCCACGAGGATCTCGCGCTCTTCACGCTTGCTCCCCTGGGAGAGGGACAGTAGTTCGATTGCAAATGGCGGGAAGTACATGACAGTAGCTCACTGCCTGCCGCCAGCAGAGACCCAACGACGCGAGGCGGATGCCCCTTCCTTGTAGAGAGGAAGTTATTAATAGTTGCCTACCTTCGGTGGGGAAGTTTTTGATTCAACTGGACACGGCGCTTCCAATAGACGGGTCAGCGATAGTGGTCGCCTTGTGTGATTTACCGTGTCAGCCACATTGGCGCACCGAACAAGCCCAAAGACCCGGGTGTCAAAGTGCTGAGCGTCCCATCAGACGTCCTACCCCGACTATCGCCAAGCGTCTGCTAAGACGGCGACGTCCCGCACGGCACTCAGAAGCCGGTTTCAGCGCTTGTGCGCCATGGCAACGGCGATCTAACGGAGGGATCCGAGGAAGGAAGAGCGGACCAGTGGTTGCCTCAACGGAAGGGAGATGCTCTCCGAGGCGGTCGGGTGGCTAGCGGCCTCGCCACGGAGTCGCGAGTCGCGAGTCCATCCGGAGATGGCCTTTTTGCTGGAAGAGGTGGAGTGCACCGCTTCTTCTACATACTGAAAATAAACGCCATGTCAACACTAGGCAGGACGGATGGTCTCTCCTCGTCCACACTTGAGGTTGCTGTCCTCCGGTTGCCCCACTACCAAACTCGGCGACGGCAGCTTAGTCGCCTTTCCGTTTAACGCTCGGGATCCATTGCCTCGTATGGCATTGCTCAGGATCAATGGCTCGCCGCCTCGATCTCGTGGGGATTGCGGACACCACAGGGCTGATCCCTCGGTGCCCCATCCAGGAGCTGCAATGGGCGGAACCGGCGACCAGCGCGGCCATGGTGGACCGAGTCATCACAACTGTTCCATACTATTCACGCCCGGTCTCCGCAACAACGACGACGACCACTCGCACGGAGGCGGCAGCGATGATGACACGTGGCTCTCGGGCCAGATCTCGACGAGCTTTGACGGCGACTGACTCGACGCCGACGACGGGCTGCTTCAGTGGCTCCAGTGCGCGGCGGTCCCGTCGGCTTCCCCGCCATCGCCCACCTCGGTTGACACTCCAGTGGCACGACGACCACCATCACCCGGGCAACACCTCCCTCGACGCAGTTCGCCGAGGGCATGCGCAAGACAGTTCGCCTGTTGGCGCCGTGCGATCGGCAAGACGCACGCGACAGTGACGACGCTAACGGCGTCAAGCTCGAGACGCCGACTCGGACGGCCAGAAGCTCTCAACAGCGCGCCGTCTCGACGAAGCGCCAACCGCGCACCAAGCGCGAGAGCAAGGACGACGACGAGGCCACGGTCCGAGCGGCCCACCAACGCTGGGTCAGCGGCACCGACCAGCTGGAGAACCGACGGCGTCGCCAGCGCGAGTACGAGCGTGCCTACCGCAAGAAGAAAGTGGTACGTCGAGATGGTGGGGGAGCAGCAAGTCGGCTACGAGGACTGACGCACTGTGTTGAGTTGCTGTAGAGCTCCACCAAGGCGCAATTCGCCGAATGGGCTGCGAAGGAGATCGAGTTGCACCTGCTGCTGAAACAGCACGCCCGGCCCTTCCGCGTCGACCAGCCGCGCGCGTCGTTCGCGCAGCTCGTCCAGGAAGAGCGCGCTGCTCGCGCTGACCACATGGCGTTGACGACGCTCGCGCGGTGGGAGGTGATGTGTGGGCTGCGCAACTACTCCGATCATGAGGTGCTCCAGACCCACGAGGCCTGGGCCAAGATTGACCGCGGGCTGCTAGGCCCGTGCGTGATCAAGCCGTTCCGCCCTTTCCGGCACGAGTTTGAGTGGTAACGATGTTCTGTCTGTTGTCGCGCTTTCGCCTTACTCATACTCCACGATAATCCAATCTCTCAACATCTTGGCATATCACGACCTGCTTACCAACGTGGCGCTGCCTCCACGATCTCGCTAATGCGGTGATGACTGTGGCGCCGATACTATCGAGCCTGCTTCACGGGGGGTCTCCAAATCCCGGGCGAGACATAGCCGTGGGCGACGGGCACTCGTTCGGACAGAGGAGAGTTGTTGCGTGGTGGGGCCAGTGGCCAGTTCCTCGCGGCTGCGCGTGGGGAGCGCGCGTCACGATGATTACTCTGTCAGACGCCAAAGAGCAGGAGAAGAGCAGGAGGAGAATTGGAGACCAAACCCGCTCCGTCATGGGTGTGACCGGGTCTATCTATACAAGACTGGATCTTGACCTACATTCCCGTCGGGGATGTTCGAATATTTTTTCGATCTGTTCGCCAGGGTCTCGGAGTCTGTAGTGCTTGGAACCATCGCGCATATGAAGGGAACAAGTGGTGGATCAGCATCGCGCGCAACAACACCCGCGGGGCAACTGTAGGCTTTACGCACTGGACTTTGGACTTTGGAGCGCTGGCGGCGACAGTGTTGCGCCCCTTCCGTTCGATTGCACGACCATGGCGTCGGAGGGATGTGCTTCCCGCGAGACCCACTGCGGGTGGGGTACAGGTCAGCGGTGTACACCCGACAAACACTTTTTCTCATGGATCCACGGAAACTAGCAAGCGCAAGAGCGGGCACCTGTGTCCATGAATTGCGTGAAAGTGGACCGCTCGCCCAAGCGTAGATACACGCGGTTCGCTCCAGCGGAGCGGAGAGCATTCCCTGGGCAGGGGAGATGCGCCCGGACTCCTCCCCAACGAGGCGAAGGCTGATGACCGTCGCGTCCAAGTAGGTTGAGAGGCGGCGGCTTCGGCAGGCTGCTTGGAGACGAGGGTGAAGACCAAGCCACTTCAACATGTAAGAGACCGCAAGTGCTGTGGACCACTCTACCGCATATTAGTGTGGTACACGCTAATACATGACGCGAAGGGAGTGAGTCTGGATGGGCCATGGTGTTACATACTCGGCCACCATGGGGGCGGCCTTGTCGATGTGCGGGCTCGGGCCCGCGAGCGACCACGCCGACGCGCACCTCGTATGTCGCGGGACGTCCGCGCGGGTCATCTCCCCTGCCGGTCCAGAAGCGCGCGCCTAACGGCTTTTGTGTGGTGTCTGATAGGAGTATCTCCGCGACGACAAGACGCTCTCGGCCACGGAGCGCTCGCGCGCGCAGTCCGGCGGCACCGACACGTCCGTGGCGTCCATCCTCTCGCACGCGGACCGCCTCATCCCGGACGCGTTCCAGCCCGTGGACATCCAGGTGCTGTCGCACGGGCGGCGGCGCGCGGGCGTCCACCACCACAGCGGCGCCACGACGCCGGGCAAGGCGTCCAGCGCGCCGTCGCTCTCGCAGCGCCCCGTGCTCGTGCTCAGCGAGCTCAGCGTGAACGGCGGCGAGGCCGAGCGATGAAAGGAATAGATGGAAACCAAGTGTGTGTGCGAGTACGCGTTGACGCAGCAGAATGGAAAAAGGGTTGCCGTGCGGTTTCTCTGTATTTCGTCTCGGTTCATGGCGTCCTGGTTCCTGGTGCTTTACTTCTTGGCGGCGCGCTGCGCGGTGCGGAGCTCCTTGGCTATTCTCCGGCACTCACGGTAGGCCTCGCTCTCCTTCTCGCACTCGTCGCCGTCGCGCAGGCCGCCGCTCTCGGCGTTCTTCGAGTCCACACACCTGGGCGACCGACGCCGCCACACAAAACTGTCAGCACACCACATTCCACTCCATCGGTCCAACCGCATCTCTGTGACTTACTTGATGTAAATCTCCATCTCCTTCTCGCACGGGTTCGCGCCCGCGGGCTCGGCGCCGCCGCCGGCGACCTTGGATGCTTCCGCGCCCATGGCCTGCTCCAAAGAAATGATGGGCCACCCTCACACTGGCCCAGGAATTGTACCCCCTCCCAGTATGTTGGTTCCTAACAGATAAATGTATCGTGGAAAACACATGTATTGCGGTACAGAGGTTGTATCTTCATCACGCACGACCCAAACCATGCAGGTCGAGATTGCTGTGATCGAGGACCCGGCGGCTCTTGTCGCGAACGCAGTGCTGGCCGAGCGCATCAACGAATTGGGCCACCTGTCCGCGGTTGTACGTGTGAGCAACTCGTGGCGTTCTCTGCTCGAACTGTGGTCTGACGGTGGAGTCGTGGTGATATCAGTAGGCCCAGCAGCTCCGAGCGCCGATCACATCCGCCGAGCTCTTCGTCAAACATGCAGGGGCGCAGCACCAGGAACTACTGGTCGCTGTTGTTGACGAAAAAGCAGTTGGATTTCTGAAGATCGGTGTCAAGCACTTGTTCTATGTCGTACGTGGACCCCTTGGATATCCCTTTGTATCAGGGTGACGGTGACATTTGACATGCCTGTTGCTGTGTAGAATCGCAAAGGCGTGTACACCGAGCTAGACCCCCTCTGCGTTCTGGACTTTTATGTGCTTGAAGACATCCAGAGGCATGGCATTGGCTTACAGCTCTTCTCACACCTGCTGCAGGTTCGTACGAGTTGATTTTTGTTTGCTATATGCCTGATCGTACTGATCTTGGACATGTTTGTGGCAGCGCCATCAACTTCGCCCCGCGCTCTTAGCGTACGATCGCCCGTCCCCGAAGCTCTTGGCGTTTCTCAAGAAGCACGCGCAGCTCACGCAGTTCTTCCCGCAACCCAACAATTTCGTGGTCTTTGACGACTATTTTGACCCGAAAGGGGCTCGAGACTGAGCGCAGACGAAGTGGGAGAACCGTATGCGATCATCAATGGCGTAATTCAGCCTGAGAATGCCTCGTATTGTATTTGGTGGCACATTAGCCGAAGATCGCCGCTTCCTTTGCTTTTTCATGTGGGGGTGGTTCGAGTGAGCAACCCACAACCACCATTGGGTAACATTCGTGCAACATAATCTCATCGGGTTCTGAGATATGGATACAACCGCCATTTGGCGGTGTAGCCATCCTCGCCGCTGCCCAAAGGCAACTGCAACATCGATAATACCGTAGATGGCGATGGCGTAAACCGCATGGGTGAATCCGCTCATCTCCAATGCTCTCCATTCTAGTACCGTGTGTGTACATTGGGGCTGTATTGCCCCCAACGCAGGATTCTATGCGCGCTTTGCCCACAACCATCTCATGAACCCCACAGAGCCTGACTGACGTTCTACAAAAAATACTGGTGTTTCCTGTTGCCCCCAGAGATTCAAAAGATCGAACAGTGTTGTCTGGCTCTTTGGGGATGGGGATCCTCGTTGTTGGGTGGGAATAACCGAGATGATAGACCACTCGACACCTTTCGGATGATTGGCTTTTCGACTTTTTAGACCTGAGTTGGACACGGGACTAAGAAGACCCACTAGATCAAAAAGTCTAACGGCCACCTGACGGTTGTCGTCGTCGTGTCGAGACGGCACTTCGCGTTCTGGACGGGAAGGCGCGCGATGACGCTCACCCACCAGGCGGTTCTGGCGTACCGTGTTGGCGTGCTCGGGCGATCGCCACACACGCAGCGTTGCATCCAGCCGGCGTTTGTGGGCGTCCCGCCCCCGACGCGAGATGTCCTGGGTCGACGCCCAACCAAACGAGAGCGTAAAGAAAAGTCTCCGCGCACGTTGTGAAGCACGTTTTAGTTCGCGTCGGTCAGTTTCCCTTTGTGAACAGCACGATAGGCGGGACAAAAAAGCCGACAGGCGCAGCGCCCCGCGGTCGTGGAACAATGCTTGGGGGCCCCCGCCGCGCAGTTGCGCCGATGAACCATGGAACGTCTTTCGGCGCTGTCTCCGCCACATGTGTGCGTCGGGAGGAGCAAACAGGGTGTAGAGGGGAGATGGAACGCGCCGCACTGTCGTGACACGGATGCGTGTTCATGGGGGCGGAGACGCCACCCGCTTTCGATGGGAAGCAACAAAGATACCGAAGCGCAAACCTCTCGCGCGTGAAAGAGGAGGCACACGCGTGCCCCTTCATTCGCGGAGAACAAAAAAACTCAGAGACCAACCTCATGCCGCAGTATGGACAGGCTTTGTGCGCTGCGGGTGGAACCATTCCTCAATTTGCTCTTCTGGCGCAACTACTCTTCCCCCATCTCAAGCAACCCCCCACAAGCTCCGATGGCGCCGACAACCATGATGAAGACGGACAAGGCGTTCGACGACTTCCTCAAGGGCATCTCCTTCGCGGACTTTGACGTCGCGTACGTCGACGACGCGGATCCCTACGACTCGGACATGTCCGTGGACGACACGGCCCACGTCGTGTTCGCCGGCCCGATCAAGGTGGCCGAGCCGGCCGTGTCGCCAACCTCCATCGACGCGTCAATCCGATTGCCCGTGCGCAAGGCGGCTCCCAAGCCAGCACCCCAGCCGACACCGAAGCCGACACACAAGCCGACAACGAAGTCGACTTCCAAGCCCACGGGACGCACGAGTGTGACCGCGCAACGCCGGCGCGACCGCCGCCGTGATCGTCGGCGCAACCAAGGCCAGCGCGACCGCGAGAACGAGAAGCGCAAGAACAAACAGGTGCACGTGGCAGCACTATCATCTCCATGGCGTCTAGACTCGTTCGACTGACATGATTTGGCTCGTTACAGAAAGACTTTGTGGAGAAGCGCCGCGAGTGCTTCGACGCCGAGACGAAGCTGCGCGGCTTCGTCCGCGCGATCGTCTCGGACATCGCGCGCAAGCACCACGTGAGCGCCGAGAGGGCCGTCGCGATGCTGCCACAGGACGCGCACCGCGTCCTCGAGCGCTCCACGGCCGCGATGGCGCGGTACCGGACCTTCACAGGCCAGAAGCACATTTGCGAGCAGCTCAATCGGTTCCCCACGTGGTCTGACGACAACAACTGACGGGTCTATCCCCACTGGATGGACGGTTTCGTTCTATATTTTTTGTTCCAAGGGTATGTTGTGTATCCTGGTGGTGCTGTAAGAAAAGGAGTTTGATGGTGTTCCGCGTGGAACACACTGACGCTCGCCATTGCGTTTTCGTTTCCGTTGGCATCTCGTGTCTGTGCGTTTTCGTTCTCTGCTGGGGCCATCTTCAAGTTTTCGGGCTGGATCGGACTGACCCTTTCGTTCGTTGAACTGGTCACGTGACGTCTTTCCCTCGAATGTTGAAGTAAATCAAGACTATTTGACAATATTCCATTTTCTTCAAATCTCCTTATGCAATTAAACAGGCTACCATGTCTATAGAAGTATAAAAAACGTAAGGTGCTTCGATCTGGTGGCTGGTTGAATCTTGATGGGTTTTTATTTTCCCGGAAACGACGATAAAAAAAAAAAAGTTCCGAGCGAGTGGGGGTACGTACGCCGCCTCTTCCCATTTTGTTCTCCGCGGCTTCCGGCCATGGAGCTCGTCGCCAATCCACAAGCAGCTCCAAACTGAACTTCCGCAGAAGGAAACCTAGCTTCGTCTTCCATTCTCTCTCTCTTGCCCCTGAGCGCGTGTCGTGCCGCCACGACACTGCGAGCTAAGCGTCTTCAACAACGACACCAAGGGCAGGCGGTTCCACCAAGATCCATTTCTCCCCATGCCGGCGAGCGCGACCTCACCGCCGATGCCGACGGCGGCGCCGCGCGCGTGCAAGCCGCTGAGCGAGCGCGTGCGGCTCAAGCTGCTGCGGCTCGCGCGGTCCAGCAGCGAAGGCTTCGCGCGCACGATGATGGCGGCGGCCGCGGCGCTGGATGACGCGTCCATCGACGACGACGCGCGCGCCTCGGGCGTCGAGTACGTCGACTCGCTCAACGGCATCGATCTCTACGAAGACACGACGATCGCGCGCGCCAGCGCCGACCAGCGCACCGCGGGGACCGCGCCGACGGCGGCGACGCGGCTGCGCTCGCTGTGCCACATCGAGGCTGACATCGCGGACGTGGTGCGGCGCATCACAGCGAGTGTGGCGGCGCCGCACTTGCTGCCGGGCGTGGTCGAGACGCAGGAGCTGTGCAGCGTGCTGTGGGACGGCGCCCACGCGCCGCCGGCGACGCCCGAGAAGGAGTTCCCGGAGCGCGCGGGCGTCAGCTGGTTCGTGCTCCCGCGCGAGGCGACGCGCGACTCGGCCGGCAGCTTGAGCCAGAGCAGCGCGTCCACGGCGAGCACCGCGAGGGATCGAACCTCGTCGTCGTGCA
>JAMFLL010001993.1:0-11887 GCA_027475725.1 Pythium rhizo-oryzae | reverse complement strand
ATCTCCTTCATGTTGGCTTGAGCGGCAGCACCGCATGCAACCGAAACTGGAGCACCCGCGAGATCCAATCCGTACAGCGGCTTGTTGAGCTGCTGGAGTTTCTCCATGATCAGTACCAGTAGCTTCTGGCATCCGTCGTCGAAGTCGGTGTTGTCACTCGTTCGCTCCACGTCGCAGACGAAAGACAGCTCGAGAATGCGGCGCGCCGCACCAGTGACGGAGCGGAAGAGTTCGCCGCGCACTGGGAATTTCTCGTAGAGGTGGTAGAACGTCCATAGCCAGTGCTGCGATATCGCTTGCAAATCCGCGTTTTTGGATCCACCGAGAAAGCTCGTATCGCAGTTGGTAGTTGCGCCATTACTCATTGATCGGATACGGTACGACTCGCTCTTGAGGGATGTGTCGAGCTTGACCACAAGCACCACACCTGTCACTGAATCTGCGGCGATCAACGAATCGCCCACCACTTCGCACGCAAGTTCCACGCGGGGCTTGGGTAAAACGGCAGACATAGACTGCGGTAGCTCACGCATGTCGTCGGTGGCGACAAACTTCAACTGGGTTGGGCTATCATTGTTGGAACAGTCGAGCCAGCCCAGCACCCCTCCGTCTGCTATGCGAAACAGGCGATGCTGGCGAGAACCGATCGCGGGGCAAACGGTCTTTTTCCGTGACGTTTGGTTGTTGCGGGTGTTCAACGACTGCATGGCACCTTCATGGTCTATCATGTACATGATCCCATCGGATAGCATGAGCCCCTTCAAAGGCATTTTCAGCGACGTAGTCAAGGCGACATCAAATGTTCGAATGATGTCCATCGCGGAGAACTTCTCGTCGAGTCGATACACACCGACTCTGCCGACGGCATCCCCCAAGACAATCAAGCGCTCTTTGCTGTAATACTCGCAGATCGCAGACGCTCGAGGCAACGCTCGAATGTGAGACATATGCGAAGGCTGGGAGATCCGCGAGCTGTTGCTGAACTCGACTCGCCGTACAGCAGTCCGCTCCTTATACAACGTCACAAGCAAGATTGAGCGGGTCTGAACGGTGAAGACAGCGAGCACCTCTTCTTCAGACAAAAGGTCCACTTCCCCCAAAAAGACCAGACGGCGACCAACTGCGTCCTTTTGGGTGGACTTCAGACTCCACACATGAAGCTGGTCTCGCGGTGGAAGATACTCTTCTTGTTGCATCGAGCAGGTGATCGAGCCGATCGAGGAAGCCTGGATCGATACATGAAGGCACAGATCGTTGCGATCACAAAGCTCCAACTTGCGGAGAAAACCCATAAATGCCTCTTCGACGGCACAGACGTGATCAGTATCGCAAACAATGCGAAGTTCACGACGCTTTCGCTCCACTGCCGCCTTGAGCAGATGCTCGCTGAGGGCATCGAAAACTGCAGTAACTTCGGCCCACCATATCTGCTTCATCGTCTCCAGTGGCTCACCCACGCGCTCGCTAAAAGCTTCGGAGACCGGTGCTGGCGAATCATGATGGGACGCCGAAAACCACGACTTGACCTTCTCGAGAAGGCCCCCCTTCTCCACTCGCTCCTTTTTTATTCCCATGTCAACGAGCGTGGTCGTCGGTGCACTCACGAGGATGCGGTTCAATTGCTCCTCGTTATCGTTCTGAAACAGCTCGAAGCACCTCTCCATCACTTGCTGGATGCGCAAAGGCAAATGGATGGTCTTCCTTGCCTCCATCGACAGTTCAAACGATGTGTCGGACTTGAGTTCCTGTAGGTTAGATCTGATCGCTGCAAGCGCTTGCGGGAGTTGATCCATGTCCTCATCGTCGTCGTTGTCGTGCAGTAGTGTGGTCAGACTGAACACTGTGTCTCCCGCCGCCTGGAGCTCGGCACGGATTTGATCCCACCTCGCCACGAGCTCATCCCGGCATTGCTCTTCGACGCAGGACGCACTCTGCGTATACGTAGCCTCGATTTCGTCAAGTCGATCCTTCGGCCATGCACCGAATCGGTGCAGCATGTCCTTCTTCATAATCGCCGTCCACCCGTACGATGAGACGCGGAGATCAAAGTGGTCCAAGCGCTCGAACAACCACTCACACATGCTCGTCGAGCTCTCGAATGTGACCTTATCCCGTTTGCTAGATTTAGTCGGAGGCGCCTTCACGATGGCCGTCAACGCGGGGTATGAGCCCTTGACGATATCCACACGAGACGCTCCGTTGACGGCGAGCGGCAGCGGTATCGTCTCCTCCACCATCGTCCGCACATCGTCCTTGGCGTCTTGCTGCTGCTCGACGTGGAACTCGGCCGAGTACGCCTTCCACTCGTCGTCACTATCGCCCATCGCGTCGTCCTGCGCGGCGATCCGCTCCATCAGAGCCTTGTCCTCGCCCGACAAGCAGCACGTCACCTCGCTTGTCAAACACGTAAGCAGCCGTAGCAAGTACGCGGGCGTCTCGCGCAGGCGGTCCGCGGGGAACGACTCGTCCTGCAGCCACGGAAACACCACCAGCGTCTGGATACGCGCGTCGTCCGCTTCTTCGTCATCTTGCGCTGGGCGAAGCACCGCAAACAATCCGAGATCCTGCTCCTGCAGCGCACCGGCCATCGCTGGATCCAACAGTTGGAGGTGCTGCAGCTGCCGCTTGACTTCCACTTGCCTGCCGAAGAGCCCGACCACGCGGACATTTGGCGTTTTGTCATCTCCGTTTCCACGCGCCGTGCCAAAGACGTCCGATCGCAGGAACCGCGCGAAGTCGTCGTCAAAGTCGCGCGCCTCGAGTAGCCCAAACGCAAAGTCGCGCGCGGCCACGTCGGGCAGCGCGCCCAGCGCGCAGCTCAGGCGCAGCACCTCGAGCTCTTCCAGCACGGGCTTGAGCACGTCCACTTCGTTCTGCGTCTCGAGCTGCAGCGCCACGAGCCGGAAACACGCCGCGCTCACGATGCGGCCCGCGCGCGCGTCGCTCCGCCTCCCAGGCGCCATCCGCGGCGCCATATCGCCCCGCTTCATGTCGGTCGTTCCGCGGGTTCTCTCTCTCCTCCGCGAGTGGGAGGAGAAGTCGAAAAGAGGGGAGGAAAGAGAGAACACCCGGCTTGCCTTTCGCAGATCGGGGGCCCGCGCAATCAATCAACCGCGCCATCTCGCGGACCCGTCCCAGGTCAACCGGCTTTTCTGCCGCCGCTGCTGCTTCTTATTACTGTACCCGCTTTCCCTCATCCTGCTGAGCTCTCACGCTCCAGGCGTCGCGTATCCTCGAGATACTGGCATCCAGCTCCCCCATTTCGCCCCCGATCGGGTTTCCGTGGGAATCGGATTCCTCAAATTTCGAGGAATCGTTTTCGTGAAATTAGCTCACATTGGTCTAGCCTCGCGTTGTGGACTTGGTCCATATAGACCTTCTACCAAGCTTGCCGTCCTCCATCAAAACTCACCGAAGACCACCACGCTCCATGGCGACGACTGCGGCGGCTCCGCTCACGCGCTTCCGCGGCCACCGCGACGCCGTGAACGCGCTACTGAGCGACGATGCCGCGCACGCGAACGTGCTGGTGTCGGGCAGCGATGACGGCTCGTGCCGGCTCTGGGACGTGCGCACGGCGCGCGCCTCGAAATCCATCAACGTCAAGAAGGCGCTCGGGCTCACGGGCGGCGCCGGCGACAGCGACGCCGAGGACGCCGCCGTGAACGCGCTCGCGTTCGGGCGCGCGCCGTACCTGTACGTCGCGGCCGGGAGCAAGATCCTGACGTTCGACATCCGCCAGGAGGCGCTCATCCTGGACTGCGCCGCGAAGGAGCTGTTCATGGACAGCGACGACGAGATCAACGCGCTCGCGCTGCACCCGTCCAAGGGCAAGTTCCTCTCGTCCGCCGACGACAACGGCGACGTCCGCATCTACGAGATTGAGACACACCGGCTCTTCAAGACGTTGCGCGGCCAGCACAGCAACATCTGCATGGCCGCGCCGTTCCGGCCGAACGCGCCCTGGGACCTCGTCTCGGGTGGGCTCGACGGCAAGCTGCTCTTCTGGGACTTTTCGCGCGGCCGCATGAAGTTTTGCATTGACATGAACGCCGGCGTGAGCTCGCTCGCGAGTGGCAGCGTCGGCGGTGCTGCGACGGCGACGACGAGCCAGCTCTTCAACCCGCCGCTCGTGCACAGCGTTGCGTTCGCGGCCAACGGCAAGAGCCTTGCGGCGGCACTCGGCGACGGGCACGTCGCGGTCGTCGACTTTCACAGCAAGCAGATTGTGCGGCGCCTCAAGAACCACGCGGCACCTGTCTCGCAGGTCCACTTCCCTGTGTTCAAGCGTGAAGAGTGGCTCCTGTCGTGCGGCAACGACTCGAAGATCTCCGTATTCGACTACAGCGGCGCGCTGTCGCTCGAAAGCGATGCGGGCGCGGGTGATGACGACAGCGAAGGCGGTGCGTTCATCGTGAAAGACTTTTTGGTCACGGGAAAGCCCAACGCGATTGCCACCAGTCTCCACCAGAACCTCGTTCATGTAGCCGACACCTCAAACGTGATCGCGTCTTACGCGTTGTTGTAGATCCGAAATAGAGAACGATACCGTTCACAGCTGCACTCCATACACGAAACTCTGTTTTGTTTTCATTTACGGTATGGATTCTTGTGCGTGGCGTACATGTTTTCACGTTTGTTCTCCAGACATTTTGAATGTAAGGAACGATACATCGTGAACTTAAGTGCCAGTCGGGTTCGCCACCGTCACGACGTGGTAACGCGTGCCATACGGGAGACGATATGGGTTGAAATCCTGCAGTGAAAAGCAAAACATAGAAAGATGAGTCACATCGTTCGTTTCCACGGAGTAACTCTTCTAATAACGCACCTCGGTCGCTTGGAAAGTGTCGATGAAGATGATCTCGCCCAGGATGTATGCCGGGTACGAGTTTTCGTCTGTGTTCCCGGCGCGCGCAGCTTGGATCGACTCGGTTGCGAGGTAATAATTCGGGGCACCTTCATTGAATGCAACGTACGTTTGCTTGCCGCCCTTGAGGAAGAACAGCGCAAGATGACTGATCTGGAAGCTGCGGAAAGATATCCGCTGGTGCTGCGTTGAGAAGCCGTTACTGACTTGAGAAAACACAGTCTGTGGTGCTGGAGGAGCGGTGTAAGCGGGTTGAACTACAGGAGGCTCCGGTTCGGCCGAGGTAGGCTGCAGGTAGCTCGACAAGCTGGAAAAGAATCCACCAGTCGGTCGCGACGGTGGCGGTGGAGGAGGCTCGAACGCGAGCGTTCGTGGTGCGAGGGCCTGAGACATTGGCAAATCCCCGTACTCTGATGGTGTGGAGGTTGCTGCAGCCGACGTGCTTGACGACGCCAAGGGGGTCACAGTGACAATGTGATATGGCGTACCATCTCGCAGGCAGTATGGGTTGCCATCTGTGGAGGCGACGTAATCTTCGATGAAAACGATGCAGCCGAGCACGTACGGCGGGTTGCGCCCTTCATCCAACTTGAAGGCTTCAATAGATTCCATCGACAAGTAGTAGTGCGGACAACCCTCGTGGAAAGCGATGTAGTCCCCGAATGGCGTCGGCACGAAAAGCCCAACACTTCCACACGAGAAGCTCTTGTAGCAAATGCCCAACAATTCTTCGAGTCGAGTCTCATCGGTGACCGCCCAGTCCCGTTGCTCACCATTCACAACGGAGGTTGCCGCCTGAGCTGATGAATGCTTTGAGGTTAGTTGCGTTTCCGCGGTGACCTTTTGCACTTCGTCAACAACAGGAGCCTTAGGTGTGGGGGGTGATGCAAAGCCGTTCTGCGTGGCCTCCTCGCTTGCTCGTGGTGTCGATGTGTCAACCACAACGTCGACGATCCCAGCCATTTCCTCGACGGCAGCAGTCGGACGTGGCGGCGAAGATGCGGCCACGCGATCATCTTTAGCACCCACGTCGGGAAGTGGCGTGATGGAGAGTTCAGCAACACGTTCTGCAATCTTCTGTGTACCAGAAGCCTGACGAGGTCGAACTGCGTTGTTGGCCTTGACAGCGGCACTCGCCTTGAGATCGATCTGGTTCATGACCTTGCGGCCTACATCTTCGTATTCCTTATCCACAATGACGTATTCGTCGCTGAACGCAGCCCAATCCTCTGTAATAGCACGTATTTCCATCAGTCAAAGCTATTTCCCATCAGTTCGGTATGGCATGGAATAGTACCTTCTTCCGTTTGCTTCTCAGCCACAAGCGCTTGCTTAGCATCACCCGCAGACGCAGAAAGCTCATGTTCCGATGCGGTCGGTAGCGGTGGCAGCAGGAATGGTGCCTTGAAAAAATCTTCAAACGAAATACGCTGCTTCGGGTCGATCCGCAGCAACCGTCTGAGCAGGTCTTCACAATCCTCGGAGACTTGGATTTGGCTTGGTAGCTTGACGTAAGGATTGCGTTCGAAGTACCGCTGGATATTGCGACGCAGTGCCAAATGATTGGTCGCGTGGACACCGTCGACGACAAGGAACGGATGGTCATTCACGAGCATCTCATATAGGATAATGCCGACTGACCACAGGTCTGCCTTGGCGTCGTAGCTCTTGTACTCGAGTAGCTCAGGCGCCATGTACAAGGGCGAGCCGACCACACTCTCAGCGAGTGACTCGGACTGGAGTTCTCGAGCGAATCCAAAATCAGCTAGAAAGAGACAAAGAACAGTCCATCAGTCAGCTCAGCGCAGATAATAGTGTGTCCAATGCAAAACTCTCTGCTCACCGATCTTCAGCTTGGCATTAGCCTGGTTCTTCGATGAGAGCAGCAGGTTCGCAGGTTTCAGGTCGCGATGCACCACATTTTGCGACCGCAGAAACTGGAGGCCCGACGCTATCACAACCCCGTGCGCCAAAACCACAGCACACGTTCAGACTCGTACTCAGTGGGGTGGTTCACAAGGCAACCTACCGAGTTGGGACATATACATCCGAGCGTCCTCTTCGCTGAGACCGCGGCTCGCTTTCATCACTGCAGCGAGATCTCCACCGGCACAGTATTCCTGTTTCAACACGACATGCACCTTCAGCCTCGATGTCATACTCCAAGGAGATCATACACGAGGACGCAGACTCACGAGCACGATGTAAATGTGCTGCTGCGACTCTTTCGTGCACAGCAGTCGGACAATGTGCGGGTGACCGTTCTCAAACTGCTCGACGGCCACGCGCATGGTCTCGATCTCCTTCTCGATGCTGCGACGCTCGTGCGGGCGGCGCAGACGGTCTTTGCCAATCAACTTGACAGCCACGGCGGCACCGGATGATAGGTTAATGGCCTTGTGAACCTACAAACCAAAGCGCTGTCAGTTGAAGCGTGCCCGTGCACACACGCGCATGAATCCGTACCGTTCCATAGGACCCACGCCCAATCGTTTCGACGAGGCTAGTCGCAGAGAGAGCATCATCGCCATGGTCCGGTCAGAAACGAAACACAAAACGCGATCGATGGACGAGCTCGCGCCCGGGGTCAGTTCGCGGCCAAAACGCACCGGAAAACATTGCCGCAAACGGAAATTGTCTGCCCGTTGCCGCCGCTCATGACTGCTGATGGCTACTCGCTCGTGGGGGTCGCAATCACCGTGTCAATGCGCGCGTGGGAATCTCCCCGATGCGCGTCGTGGAGCCGCTCGGCAGTCGCTGACGTTTTTTCTTCTCTTTGGGTTTTGTGCTTGTTGAGCAGAAAAAAACCCTGGGTATGGGGTGTTTACCTCGTGTGGACCACACCAAACTAGGAGAGTATGTGTTGAACTCGCAAGTTCTCAAAAGGCGGTGGATAGTGACGGACATATTTCCAAACTACGACGTCATTTATACTACTTTCTTGTCAGTGGGGACCTCGACGACTTTCTCCTCGTCGCCATCGTCGCCGTCATCCCCGGGGTCCATGAGTAAGTCGTCTAGATCGTCGTCTTCATCGCCACCGAGCGCGTCGTTGTCAAGTTGATTGTTTCCCAACTCACCGTCGCCTTCGCTGTCTCGGAAGAGCTGGTCCTGCTCATCCTCGAGCTTCTTTTTCTCAGCCTCTTGTTGAAGTCGGGCCTCTTCGAGCTCTGCTTTGAGGGCTTCTTCACGCGCTTGTGCCTCTGCACGTCGCTTGGTGCGAAGCGCGTTGAGCTTTTTCTCGCGGATCTCATCAAGCTTGGACTGCCGAGCCACTGCGGTCTTCTCCATCACGACGAATCCGATGAAGAGGATGAACAGTATCCAAAAGATAGCGACTTCGTACTGCGCCATGAGATAGAGTGCCGGTGACATTGACAGGCAAGACTGGAATCCGGTGCTTGTCGCGGTCACGGCTTGTAGCGTCCCGAATACGCCCCACCAAATGAAGCACACAAAGCCGTAGACAAGATACGCGATTCGGAGGGTCCGCAACCGCTTAATAGGCCGAGGCCCCATCCAGCAGTACGTGTAGAAGAGCACTAGTACATGGCTCAACACAACTGCTCCTTGTAGGAACTCTGAAACATCTACCCGTCAGCAGCCGTTCATAGATTCAGTTCATCGAGCCCCACGCACCCATGAGCTTGGAGTTGCAGTTGTTGTTGGCGACATTGATGATCACGCCGCCAAACACGATCGTCGTCAGCGCGACGATAACCGGGCACAGCGGGAAGAGCAGCAGTATCCGCGCCCAGTACTTTGTCTTCTCTCGCTCAAGTGTGATGCGCGCGATGAGGTCGGTGCCTGCCTACACATTTTCACCGGTTTAGATTCCGATAGGTCGGTCAGCCAGTATGGATCGTTCAAGGGACTTACCGGCGGCGCAGGCTTCTTGTTGTTCTTGAACCGAGCTTTGAAGGACGTCGTCCGCTTCGGCTGGAGCTCTACCGAGGCGTCAGCGGCATTGTCATGCTGCTCTTGCTCATGCGACTCTTCTTCTCCTTCCATCATCATGCCGCGCTGCAGGGTGGCGTTGCAGTTTGCATGCGCGATCTTGAAGAGACGTCCGTGACCTCTATAAGTCGATATACAGATGTCGACAAATACCCGTTGAAATCGATCGTACCCCAAGCAGCAGATGCTCCCATGAGGAAGGGATGGGGCTGAGGTGTTCTAGAAGCTGCTGCTTGAACGAGACGCCACACGAGCATGGCGCTCTGGTTCTACCTCAAGCTGCCTCCCCACGAAAACACCAGAGCGACCTATGTTATGGTGGTGAGTGCGAAGCACAGATGCCTACATCAGCCGGGGATCTGACCTTGATTGAAAGCGCCAGGTCATAGGTTCATCTCGTTCTTCGGACCAACATTCCGCCCGTCCACATTAGCTTCATCAGTATAGTTTCTTTCATCAACAGTTTTGAATAGCAGAACACTTTATAGTGTCAGAGGTTCTAAACAACCTGATAAACTCGGCATATGGGATTCTGTATAGCGGGTCAACTGACGTTTTGTTCTTCAACGTTACAGTTCGCGCTCCCATCGAGAAGGAACACGCACGCTCCCATCGCGGCTCGTTGATAAAAAGGGGCCTGGGACGGAGCCAGGCGCGCCGCGACCTGCCGCTGCGTTTTGTTCTCTCCACGCTGGAACAACCTGACGTGGAACACAGTTCCACGCGGTTTCCGTTCTGCCTTTGAAGTACCCTCGTCACCCTCGCTTGGAGCCAAAAAGCCATCGTACGGTACGAGAGCAGCACCCTCAAGCCTCTTGATCGCGGTCGTGGAACAAAGTCATAATCGAGAAAGAACTGAAGTCGGCGGGAACCAAAAATCCAGGAACCGCAAACGCATACCAGAAGAATGGGCCAGGCGAACTCGCTCAGCGCGGCGGCGACGGCGCAGGAAGAGCGCATGAAGAAGCGCATCATGCAGACCATGGGCACGTTCGCGGACTTTGGCGCGCACGTGAAGCACGCCAACGAATGGTGCGTTCGTGGGGCCGCGTCGTTTAGGAGAAGGAGGAGGACATGTCGGCCCGCGAGAGAGCTGGGCCGACATCTCTGTGGCGAACACCATGGTTTAACGTGCTCCTCTCTGGATGGTGCTTGGTATGGTAGGGCGAAGCTGTGTCCGACGCCCAAGACGTGCTACTTGTCGTTCCGCATGGTGATTAATGACCGCGTCTCGGTCGAGCTCCTGCCGTACGTGTGGAAGATCCGACGCAACGTGCACGTCGAAGTGCGCAAGCTCCGGCGGCGCAACGACATGCCGTCGATCGCGAGTATTCTCACTGGCGCTGCCTCCCACACCGCGACGACACGGTCCGCGTGGGAGCCCACGGACGACGATGTGATTGGCGACGCCAAGCTCTTGAGTGTGCGCCAGTTCTACTACATTTTCTGCTTCTTATCTGGTGCGTTTGGTGACTAACTTTATGTGGGAATCGTGGTGCGATCACTAACGGACAATTTTACTTCCTGCGGCGGAGGACAGACATCAAAGCATGCGCGGTGCACACGGTTCAGTTTCTGGAGAAAGAAAGGTACGGCAACGGATGGCGTTGTGAATGGAGTGTGTCGATAGGGTTCTCAAGGATGATTTGAATGTGCATTCAGCCGCAACGATGGCGAGCCGGAGTTTGATGAAACTGAGTGCCAGATCTGCATGGATAAGAAGAAGCAGGTCGTGTTGCCTTGCACACACAGCTTTTGCCTCTTTTGCTTCCAGCACTGGTACGATATCGGTCGATGCTCCCCCCCCGTTGTGTTGCGTGTCCTGAACTTCGTGTGCTTATTTCTTGCCAACTAGGAGTGCGCAAAACAACACCTGTCCGATCTGTCGGTCCAAGATCGAGTGCTCGGAAGGCTCGGACTTGTGGCAGCTCACTCATCACGAAGTACGCGACATCGGCTCGTACGCGACCGATCTCGTTGCTCGGATTTTTGAATTCCTTGAGAAGCGTGACCGCTCACACTGTACGGAAGAAACGATCCGGAAGTCGGCCGAGATTTATGCTACAGCGAGCACAATCAAGTGCACGCCACTCAGCAAACTCGTGCAAACCGAGCTGCTGCCAACGACGCTCCCGCTCGGCCTATCGTCGATTCTCGGCCGCGTGAATGTGCCAACCGAAGTCGACTCGGACTTTATGCTCGCATTGGAACTCGCGTCGGGCGAAGATCAGTTTGCTGCCTTTCGTCAGTACGAGCAACTACAGCGGGACCAGGTGTTGGCCATGGCGCTTGCCATGGAGGTCGACGATTCGGAAGCTGACCCGCACGCCGAGCTGTGAATGGTCGACACCAATGTGCATTGCCAAATACTGTGAATATTTATCAGGAGCCAACGAGGAAGCTCACAAATACAGCAAGTGTCGTTGCGGAATCCGAAGCGGGCCCTGTTTCTGCCGGGAAAATGGGTGCTGGTTCGTGTTAAACGCAGATGTGCAAGAGCGTGTTCGAGGTTTGCATGGCATTTGCAGAGTCAGTCTGGGGTCACCGCAGTGGGGTGATCTCCTGACTCCCCACGCCACCGGCGGATCCTCCATCTCCCTTCCCGCGCGATGGCTTCAACGAATGTCGCCGAATGAACCCCGCAGAATCCAATATATGTCTAATCTAGCCCTCCCACTCCCATACATAACCCATATACTCATGAATGTTCTTGTAATTACCATTACCCCACTGTAAACGAATGGCGAGCCGCCTTGGCGATCCGGGTTCGGGCCGTCTAAACACGGGCTTAGACGCCGCGCCGGTCTAACCTGGTTCAAGTTGACCCGTCCACGTCACATTCGGCGTGCCTTCATCCCGGTCGGCGAGCAGCTCCCCTTCGGCGAGCGAACGGCTCTTGTCAGTTCGCCTTCGTTCCCCGACCGCACACTCTCTCTCATCTCCCCCTCCGCTTAATCCCGCTCCCCGACATGCTGCGCCTGCTCTCGCCGGTGACGCGCCGCGCGGCCGCGCAGTCGGCGCTCGTGCAGCGCTCGTTCGCGTCCCACGCGGGCGTGCTGC
>JAMFLL010001992.1:0-11887 GCA_027475725.1 Pythium rhizo-oryzae | reverse complement strand
GGGGCTCCAACGCTTTAGAAACGGTTGTCGCAAGTCTTGGTGTTCTTGTCCCAGTTGCACCAGAACCAGAACTGGCAAGAGCCCTTGTCCTCCCACTTGCGGCAGAACGTCACGGGCGTCGGCTTCGGTGTCGGGGCGGGCGTAGGGGCCGGGGTAGGAGCAGGCGTGACCGTGGTCGGAGCCGGCGTCACCGTCGTCGGGGCCGGAGTAACCGTGGTCGGAGCCGGGGTCACAGTAGTCGGGGCTGGGGTGGGCGCCGGGGTCTGGCGGAAGCCCTGGTACGCGCTGAACACGTTGATACGGCCGTGGCCGTAGTGGTTGTTGGGGAACACGGTCTCCTTGATACCACCGCAGGTGTCCTCACCGCCGCGGCCCGTCGAGAGCGTCGAGTTGAACGGCGCCTGGTCCGTGGTCTTGGTGAGCAGCGAGTAGACCTGGTCGTACGTCATGCCGGGCGTACCGCTGAGCAGCAGCGCGATCGCGCCGGTCACGTGCGGGGCCGCCATACTGGTGCCCGACTTGGTCGCGATGGCCGTGTCGGACGTGTTCGTGGCCGAGATCACAAAGAGACCCGGCGCCGAGACGTCGGGCTTCATGAGGCCGCTCACGGCCGGGCCGTGGCTCGAAAAGTACGCGAGCGTCTCGTTCGCGCCCATGGCACCGACGCCGATGACGTTCGGGTAGTCGCCCGGCGCGCCGGCCGTGCCACAGTTCGGGCCCGAGTTGCCCTGCGAGAAGACCGGGATGATGCCGGCGGCGCGCCACGCGGCCACGACGTCCGCGTAGAACTCGTCGCCGCCGTCGCCGCCCCACGAGTTGTTGATCACGTGCGGCGCCTTGGAGCAGTCGCGGTTGTTGCCCTTGGTGTCCGTGGGGCACGTCATGAACTCACCGCACTTGATGAGGTTGAACTCCGGGCACGAGGCCGGGCAGCCGAGGCAGGCCATCCACTTGGCTCCGGGCGCGACACCGTAGCCCTTGGCGCCGGCGATCGTGCCCATGACGTGCGAGCCGTGGCTGCGCGGGTCGAACGGCGAGTCGGTCTGGTTGTCCGGGTCGTACCAGTTGTACGACTCGCGCATGCTGGGCTTGAGGATCTCGTGGGTGCCGCGCACGCCCGTGTCGATGGTCGCGACCACGACGTTCTGGCCGATGTTGCCGTCGGCCCAGACCTTGGTGGCCTGGATCTTGCTCACACCCCACTGGATGGTGTTGAGGTCGATGTCCGCGTGGGCCTCCTCGACCATCGGGTGGTGGATCTCGGCGACCACCTGCTCGCGGATGGCCTCGACGCCCGGCAGCGCCGCGAGCTGCTCCACGAGCTCGAGCGACGCGCCGTTAAAGTAGCGCGCGTTCGTGACCCACGAGCGGTGCTGCGCCTCGAACAGCGGCTGGCCCGAGGTGGCCTCCTTGGCGAGGATCGCGTCGATGCCCTTCTGGCTGTCGCTCGCGAGCGCCTCGAGCTTGCTGACCATGGACTCGATCTTCTGGCCACGGGTCGCAAACGTCGCGGCCTCTATGGTCTTGAGCGCCTCCTTGGGCTTGGCGGTCATCTTGACCACGATGTTGACCTTGCCCGTGGCCTGGAGCGTGCGGTGAACGCCGTGGTGGACACGCGCGGGCGCGGCGTCGACCGACGTGGCGGCGAGCGCAGCGACCGCGATGGTGGCGAGCGTGAGGCGGAGGTTCATCGTCGACTCGGAGGTTGTTGAGGGTGAGGAGGCGAATCCGGGAATGACTCGGCCCCCTGAAGGGCTTGCCGAGTCGAGTTGAGGAATTCTTAGCCAGAGGGAACGGCGTCTGACCTCTGATGTCGGGGGCGTTCGGAACGCCCCCGACATCAGAGGTCTGCCTGCGTCACTGATGCAGGCAGACCTCGGGATGCGCCGCATCCAGGATCTCCTGATGAGTGAGGAGTGCCCGTGGAGGAATGGAAACCGCCTTTCTCGCACACCGGGCCGGCTGGTTTGAGTGGCACTCACTGAGTGCCCTGATACGATTCGCGTTATTAGCTGCGGTGATTGATTCCGGACGGGACTCAGAATGGAACTGGACGCGGTTGTCCGTCCAGCCAAGTCGCTCCGGATTGTCCGACGAATTCCTGCTGGACGAGCGAGCAAGCGCCCGGGCTCTGGAAGCGGAGATGGGGCTGACTGCGATGCGGGCTTGCTCACCAGGACCCCGGGTTTTCCTGGGCTATCCAAAACGGTATTTTTCGGAGTGTAAATAACGAAGAGAAATCTTTCAGTGGTTATATTCCACAAGAGTTGTGTAAAATTCAGGAGGTAGCAGGTGGAATCATGTTTATGACTGTCAAAACACGTTTTGGAGTTTAGAAGCCGACCTTACGATCTTGAAGCGCCGCCTCCCAGCCCCTTGTCGCCCTTTGAAGCTGGGGTGATGTGCGACACAGGCGCTTGGGGGTCCCAACTGTCGGATCCCCAGCGTCGCGGGCTATGCGGCAGTTTGAGGCCCCGGGCGTCTCCGGGTCTCCACCGTTTCCCCCACGATGGCGAGCATGCGTGGTTGCGCTTCAGCAGCGGCAGAATCGGTTTGACTACTAGCAACGCATGTGGTCGATCCTCTCGTCCAGCTCCCAGCTTGCTGCGGTACCGTTGGATCTCAAGAAGTGCTGCTTTGGGTTCGTCGTCAGCTTGACTGATCGTGGCTTTTTTTTTGTTTGTGAAAGCGCGGCGCTCGCGTGCCCCTCGCGGGGTTGCAGCCGTCGGTGCGTCTCCACAGCGCGTTGACGCGCGCGGCGCCGCGTGCCGTCGTCGCCCCGCCGCCGACAGCCATGACGCTCGTGCGCTCCTCCCTCCACCACCAGCAACAGGTACTGTCGTCCTCCAAGGGGAGGTGTAGAGACCGACTTATCTCACGTTGCGGAGTGGACACAGCGCACGGCCATGAACAGCAGCGCGATGCTGACGCACATGAAGGCGTCCATGCACGCGAACCCCGTCGCGTGGTGGCTCTTTGGCTGCGCCGGGCTGCTCGCGTCGACGCTCACGGTCGGCGCGGCGTCGCGGCTCACGCGCTCGGGCGCTTCGATGCTCTACTGGGTGCCCAAGGAGTACCCACCGCACTCGGAGGAAGAGTGGCGCAAAGAGTTTGACGTGTATGGCGACTTCTCGCACCGCCACCAGCGCAAGCCCATGGTACGTTCAGATACAAGACGTTGGTGCCCTACTCGGCCTCAGTGAGACATGGTCCGCGTTGTTCTCTCGGTAGACCTATGAGGAGTTTCGTCGCAACTTCAAGTACGAGCGCCTGCACCGCCTGCTCGGAGAGACCACGACACTCGCGTTCCTCGGGCCGCTCGGGTACTTTTACTTGAAGGAGAAGCTGCCGACGTCGATCCACGGCCTGCTCGCCGGCGTGCTCGCGGTCGGCGCGACCCAGATGTATGTGGGGCGACGCATGGTCGAGAACACGGTCAAGCAGCACCACGGCCGCAACCCACACAAGGAGCCCGACTTTGTCGCGCCGCATGGCCTCACTTACCATGTATGGTCACGCTCAACCTTGTATGGGCTGCTGGAATGGCTGTTTTGGTCGGGATTCTAATGGTTGTGGTGGTTGTAGAGTCTGTTTTCGATGGCCAACTTGGCGCTGCTGCTGTGGGCGGGCTTCCACCTGGTGTCGCCGCCGTCGCGCGCCGTCAAGGTGCGTGAACTCACGACGACCCACGCGCTCAAGGACATTGGTGAGCTCCGCAAGTACTTCCAGTACGCGACGATGTTGTTCCTTGGCGCCGCGAGCGCTGGCACGCTCGTCGCGGGCATTGACGCTGGCAAGGAGTACAACACGTTTCCCAAGATGGACGGCAAGTGGGTGCCCGACGGGCTCTTTGACAAGAAGGTGAGACCGACGCCCGCTGCTCTCGCCTTGCTCCCCATGTACTGTGAGTTGACGCGTGGTTTGTGCTGGTGTGGTAGCCGTGGTTGAGCAACTTTTACGAGAACGTGGCGCTGGTGCAGCTGGACCACCGCGTGCTGGCCGTGGGCACACTCGCGGCCTACGGCTTTGTGTACATGAAGGCCCGCAAGGCGCACATTTGGGACAACCTGCCGCCGGAGAGCAAGAAGGCGCTCAACTGGACGATGCTGGCGGTGGGCGGGCAGGCCGCCGGCGGCGTGACCATGCTGGTCAACGCCGTGCCAACTACGCTGGCCATGGTGCACCAGAGCGGCGCCGCCGCGATCCTGGGCACATCGCTGTGGACGCTGTACACGCTCCGCTTTGCGCGCCCCGCGAACGTGTTTGCCGCGGCCAAGACGGTCGGTAAGGTGCTCTAAAGCCACGGCAGTGCATGCATGCACCCCGATGTCACACGTCGCAGATCCACTGGAGTGGTCCACAGGTGGCTTTGAAGTTAGGAGGGAGAGTCTCTGTGTGATTGGTCGAAAAGATGTTTTCTGAATGCGAATCGCTGTGGCTCATTTTGCATGGCCTTTGTCGCAGCACCGCTTTGCATGCAGCGCTACGACGAGACGCGACGCCACGGACACGCCCCCGGCACGCGCCATTCCCCAACGTCTTACCCCAAAGCCACCCACGCAGCGACAACCCCCAGATGAACCGCCTGATCGACCACACGCTGCTCAAGGTGCGCTCGCTTCGTGGAGGTGCTGGCGCTCTCTGTTGTTCTCACGGGACGCTTTTGCCCAATGTAACAGGCCGACGCGACGCCCGCCCAGGTCACGACGCTGTGTCAGGAAGCCGCCGAGCACGCGTTCTGCTCCGTGTGCGTGAACGCGTCGTACGCGTCGTTTGCGCGCAAGGTGCGTCTCGAGAAAATCCACCGATGGCGGAAGAGACCGATTATGCTAACCGCGATGGACGCGGGGCATGGCTGTTCACAACAGGCCCTGGACGCCGTGAAGGCCGAGAAGCAGCTCACAAACCACGTCAAAGTGTGCTGCGTCGTGGGCTTCCCGCTGGGCGCGACGGCGCCCGAGGTGAAGGCCTTTGAGGCGCAGGCGTGCCTCGACGCCGGCGCCGAGGAGATCGACATGGTCATCAACGTGGGCCGCATGGTCGCCGGCGAGTACGACTACGTGCTGCGCGACATCTGTGCGGTCGTCGCCGTGTGCAAGCAGCGCGGCGCCCTGAGCAAAGTGATCCTCGAGACGGCGCTGCTCACGCCCGAGCAGATCGCCAAGGCGAGCGAGCTCGCGCTCGCGGCCGGCGCCGACTTCATCAAGACCTCGACGGGCTTCTCCACGCGCGGTGCGAAACGCTTTGCCCCCTACTCGCGCCGAAAGCAGGATCTCATGAGGATTGTTTGGTACAGGCGCCAGCGAGGAGGACGTCAAGATCATGGCCGCGCTGGCCAAGCCCGCGGGCAAGGAGGTCAAGGCCAGCGGCGGCGTGCGCTCGGCCGAGGACGCCGCCAAGATGGTCGCGCTCGGCGCCTCGCGGCTCGGCACGAGCTCGGGCGTCCAGATCATGCAGGGCACGACCAGCAACGCCGCGTACTGAGCGCGAGGAAAACCTCACAAGAGCTCCATATACGCCACGTCACAGGTCCATGTGAGCTCCATGGTCCAACATCGTAATCCCTGTCCAATCCGTTCTATTGGATTTTCGCGTGGAGGCCGAAAACATACCGTAATCCAAACAGCTTGACCAACACTCCTGCGTTTCTGAGGAGCTCCGCAGAAGGTGGCGTTGGGGCTTGTCTCCTCCCTCGAGAGGCATTTTCGCATTTCGCACACTCACGCTGACACCAGAAGCGAGACAGAGAGAGCCGCACCATGTTCACGGGCATCATCGAGGAGATCGGCACGGTCGTGCGCATGGAGGAGCGCGGCGACCTGCTGCTGTGGAACGGCGAGCGCGGCCGCGGCTGGGTGCTCGTCACGCGCGTCAAGGTGGCGCTCGAGGGCGCGTACATCGGCTGCAGCATCGCCGTGAACGGCACGTGCCTGACGGCGACCGAGATCAACGGCGACGAAGTGTCGTTCGGTGTCGCGCCCGAGACGTACGTACCTTCGACTAGCGCTTTTGCGTTTGAAAGCGGGAGTGCACGAGTGGCGGGCTGACGTTGTTGTGTTGTGTATCAAACAGGCTGCGCCGCACCAACTTGGGCCAGCTCAAGCCGGGCGACAAGGTCAACGTTGAGCGCAGCATGGGCGTGGACGCACGCAACAGCGGCCACTTCGTGCAGGGCCACGTCGACGGTACGGGCAAGATCCTGTCGTTTACGCGCGAGAACGACTCACTCTGGGTCAAGATCAGCACGCCGGCCGCGATCCTCAAGGACGTCGTGCCCAAGGGCTACATCGCCATCGACGGCACGAGCCTCACGGTGTGCGAAGTGAACGCCGTTGAGGGCTGGTTCAACATCATGCTCATTTCCCACACGCAGAACAGCATTATCTTGCCGCTTAAGAAGGTCGGCGATCTCGTCAACCTCGAGGCGGACGTGTTGGGCAAGTACGCTGCCCGCTCGGTTGCAGCGGTGCTCGAGCGCGTCGAGGCGCTCGAGAAGCAGACGACGCTCGCGCTGCGCGTGGCGGCCGCGGCCGTTGGTGTCGCCGCCACGGTGCTTGCGGTCACGACGCTGTCCAGTCGCAAGTAGAGAAAGTAGTAGTATGAGTTCAAGACAACGCAGAGTTAAGCCAGTACGTGCACTGTCGTGCAGGCCACAGCTGGTGGTCGGTTGTTTCTAGCTGTTTAATATGATCCTCAGGGAGGTTTCGAGTCTGCATGTGCTCCTTGTAAAAAGAGCGGTCGAGTGGAGCAACTTCGTGCTTCATCATGCTTCTGTCTTAGGTAGGAACACGCCACCTGACAGCAGCAGATTGCGCGGCGTGAATTGCACGCGGTAGATCGGAGTCTGCTTGGAGCGAAGCGTCTTGAGCAGGAATCGAGACGACGGAAGATCCTGCGCGGAGCTGGGGCGCACCATGCGAACAGGTCGAACGTAACTCGACGATGCATTTGATGCGTGCAGAGGTGTAGCCGTCTGAGTGTGAGAAGGCGGCGTTACCACCACGGAATGCATCGGTTTGTCGACGACTGACTGCATGTCCCAAAGTCGAACGGTCGAATCCATGCCGCTGCTTGCAAGAATGGTGCTTTCCTGACTGAAGCTGAGTGACGTCACCGTGGAGCGGTGGCCGACCAGAGTCTCGAGACGCTTGCCGGCTTGCAGGTCCCAAATGTTGATGTACTGATCTTCGCCTGAGCTTGCAAGATAGCGCCCATTGCTGGAAAACGCGAGACTGCTGACACCATGGAAGTGGCCCGTGAAGATGCGAACGCACTTACCAGTCTGAATGTCCCATAAACGCACGGTCTTGTCACTGGATCCCGTCGCGATGTAATTATGGTTGGGATGGAACTCGACGCAATCAACATCCGACAAGTGACCAGCGAAAACGCGCAATGGCGTCATGCGATCGGTACTCCATAACCGAGCGGTGCGATCCATCGAACATGAGGCGAAATAGTATCCGTAACGTCCGAACCGGACATCCCACACGGGGAAGCCTTCATGAGAGCGGTAGATCGCAACGTTGCTCTTGGCGGCCAAGCTCCAGAGTCGTACAGTGGAATCGCCCGAGGCTGTGAGGCCGAATCGATTGTCCGGAGAAAAGGCTGCACCGTACACCGCACCGGAGTGGCCACGCAAAACCGCTGTTTTCTCGTCTTCATCCGTCTCCGTGAGATCTCCGTGATAAACTGCGCCTCGTGCTGTGCCAAGTGGCTGGTCGTCGTTACGCCACACTCGGAATGAGCCGTCATCGCACGAAGCACCCACCATAGTCACGTCTTCACTAAAGCACATGTTGTTCACATGCGCACCGCCAGCATTGGCAAACGAAAAGCAAAGTGCCGACGGTAGGTTACTCTTGCTCAAAGAAGCGCGCACCTTCAGATCCTCTAGCGCTTGATTCTTCATCTCCGCCGGTTGTCGCAATACAAGTCGCTCGAGCAGCTGAGCATTGAACGCGTTCTTCCTGTCCGGCAAGGGTCCCACGACATCCAACTCACTCTTCCGTCTGTCCGAGTCGGCGTCTGCACCCGACCTTGCTCGCTTGCCCTTGCGCTGAGCCTCGGACGCTCCCCCTGGCCCACTCTTATCACCGCTCGCACCTGCTTTCATACCTGCCTTGTCACCACTCTTGTTCGCGCCCGAGGAGGACCCGTCAGCTGGTCCGTTTTCACTAGATCCATTTGCAGTGCTCTTCTTGCCTTGGTCTGCACCACTGCTCCCCTCGCCTAATCCTCCAGGTCCACCTCCATTTGTGCCACCTTCTTCATCGGCTTTGCTGCCGTTTGCATCTCCAGATCCTCCATCTGCGTCCTGCTCCTGTGGCAATTTACGCGCAGGGAGCACACCCCAGTTGACTTTGATGGCGTGTAAATCTTCGAGCGTCTTGCCTTCGCCGCCAGCAACATGCACCATGTACTCCAGGTTGTACTCGCCCGTCGTGAGTGGCACACCAATCTCGCTCTCGTTGGGTTCTTCAGACGATGCCACCACACGGGCGACGTCATCGGACGAACGGTACCCGCCATTCGAGTCTGATCGAAGCGCCATGCTGGGCATCCCGTTCGCAGAAGGCACATCCTCTAGCTGTTCGATCAGCATGCCTGGCTGATTTGCGGTGACGACCAAGTTAATCCGCTCGTTTACGATGGACAGCACGAGGAATAGCTTCTCCTGGCTCAGGAATGCGTTCAGCAACTCGAACGACAGCAGACTGACGTGGATGTTGAACTTGCTGTGGAGCACTTGCTGCGCATACTCGCTCGCGCGTACGTGGTCGGGCGTGAAGATCAAACTGAGCTGCCGCAATTCTTCAACGTGTAGCCGCATGTGGTCGCTCGCAAACTGCACAAAGAACGCCTTTGCGGCCTCGGGGTATCCTTTCGCGAGGAGGTCCAAGTAGCAGTGCACGAACACAGGGAACGTGACCGCATGCAGCTCGTACTTGTACATGTCAAGCGAGTTGCAGACCCAATCTGTCAGCTTGGCGTACGCGTCCGTGAACGCCGACGGATCGCCGCCGGTGAGCCCGTAAAACAGCTACGCCACACAGAAAAGCCCACGTCAGTGGCCACGACAGATGCACAAACCCACGCCATTAGTACGCACCATGTGATTCGCGGCGCATGATTCGGTCGAGAGACCCATCTGCTGCGCGTACCGCGCGAGCGAGGCCGCCGCGTCGGCCTCGCCGACCGCGCTACTCCCACTTCCTCGCCGCGCGGGCTTCTCTATCCGTCCGACGCCCAGGAACTTGCGCCGCTCGTCCTCCGTCACACTCGCGACTGCCGTAGCTGCCGTGGCAGCGGCGGTGGCAGCGCCGTTCGTGTCCCTGTAGTCGTGCGCGCCGTTGAGCGACAGGGGCGGCGGACTCGCCATCATCACGTCGCCGTCGCGGATCGTCGTCACGGGCGTCGCCAGCGACGAAGACGGCGTGCCGGCAGCCGAGGCGGGCGCGACGATCTGGTACCCGCGCGCCTTCAAATACTGCAGCATGAGCTCGTCCATGACGTTCTCGATCGTCGCGGGCGGGCCGTTGGGCGCGCCGTTCCGCGGCGACGCGGACGCTGCGGACGCCGAAATCGCGGGGGTCGATGCACGCGGCGTGGCAGCTGCCGCCGAGGGCGTCCGCGGGGACGCGCCGGTCGCGGGCGCCGCGAACGCACCCGCCGGAGACGGACTCGCCGTCGTGGTCGCCTCGGCCATTAGTCCTATTGCCAAGTGAACGCCCACACAACAACAACAACAACAGGGGGGAAATTTCCCCCCCCCACGAGCCTATGGGGTACCTTCGCGTAACCTTCGTGTAACAATACAGCTATGTGGTCCACGCGGTATCGTGTGATGGATTCAAAACTGCATATATGGGATGTGAAGGGATATGCGATTATGAGGGTAATTGAAGTTGTGAGTCTCGATACCGGTACCGGTAATGAGATATGAGCAGCGAGGGATTTGATTGTGGCTTTGTGGGCACTTGGTGTGGACTCCATTCGACAGCTCGACGCGTAAACCACGAGGCATAGAAGCCTACTGCTCGCCACGGAGATGGCCGACGCGACACGCACAGCCGCTGAGAGCGACGAGCTCTTCGTGGCGACGACGCCCGAGCTGCTGCGCGTGGTGCTGCCCGTGCGCTGGCTCTGGCACTACGCGACGCGACGCGTCGGTCTGCTCTCGATGTTCGGGTCCAAGTGGAACGACCGCGAGCCGGCGGCCAAGCACCTCGCGGACGGGATCCTGTTCGGCGAAGGTCCGCGCTTCCGGCTCCGCGAGAACGCGCTGTACTTTACCGACATGTACGACAAAAAAGTGCTGAAGTATGAGCTCGCGACCAAGCGCACGACGGTGGTTCTCGAACACGAGGACTTCCTGGCCGGGATCGGTTGGCTCGAGGATGACCGTATGCTCGTGACGGCGATGAACTCGCTCAGCGTGTTGATCGTGGACGCGAAGGCCGGTGGTAAGTCCGAGCTGTACGCTGATCTGTCGGACGTCACACGGTTCCGTGTGAATGACTGCGTGGCGGACACCACCGGGCGTATGTACGTCGGGAACTGCGGGTTTGACTTTAGAAACCCAAGGTTGGCCAGAACTACGACACTCGTGCGCGTCGAGACGGACCGCTCGGTCCACGTCGAGGCTACCGGACTATTCTTTCCGAATGGTAGTGTCATCACACCCGACGGAAAGACACTGATCGTCGCGGAGACTCCAAGTTGCATCTTGACGGCGTTCGACATCAACGCCGACGGCTCGCTTTCGAACCGGCGCGTGTGGGCGGACGTTTGTTTGCCCTGTGACGGTATCACGCTGGACGCTGAAGGCTGTGTTTGGGCTGCCGTGCCCAAAATTGGTATCTACACAACCATCGGAGCCCTTGTGCGCGTTCGCGAGGGCGGAGAGATCGTCAACCTGTTCGGATTCGGTCAAAATGGGATCACCAACTCGGTCATCGCGTGCCAATTGGGCACGGACGCACCGACAGGCACCCACTGGCTGTTCTTCCTCGAGGCCAGTTCGAGCCACGACGACGTCGTGCTCAAGAACGGCCCGGAAGAGGCCAGGAAGAACAGCGTGCTCAAGGCCATCGAAGTGCCGGTCGGCCCAGCGCGGATCCCGGGGAACGACCGCTACTGCGGCGGCTACTGCTAGATAAACTGAGTTCGATGTCTTTTGCGGAACAAGAATGGAAACGACAGAGCCTGCTGAGATCTCTCGTATTCACGTTTTGTCAGATTGTTCAAGTGAGATGGACGAGGTGTCATGGAACGCGGGAAAGAGCGGATCCTCGGCGCGGCCCACGCTCTTCGTCTCTCGATTGTGGGTGAAATCGATCAAAACACGCATCTCGCTCCAGCAGCTCACACACAACACAGTGTATCACCGGCTGGCCGCGGGAAAGTGTGATCCGCGCTGCTGCAGCTGTGGTGCTCGCGACCGCATTCCATTCTCTTTCTGATCACAAAGCCCGATCGTCTACATCACCCGCCTGCCGTCGGGAATCCAGTGCAGCTCCGACTAACGCAGTCTGTCGCTCACTTGCCATCTTTCCTACCAAGTGTCAAGCACAACCCCCGAGTTATGAACCTCCGCCTCACGCTCGCGACCGTCGCGGCACTCGCCACCTTCGCCGCGTCGGTCGACGCCGCGCCCGCGCGTGTCCACCACGGTGTCCACCGCGCGCTCCAGGCCACCGGCAAGGTCAACATCGTCGTCAAGATGAGCGCCAAGCCCAAGGAGACGCTTAAGAACGTCGAGGCTACGTCGTTCGCTTCGCGCGGTCAGAAGATCGACGCTATGGTCTCCAAGCTCACGGCGCTTGCGACTGAGAGCCAGAAGGGCATCGACGCTATCCTTGCCAAGGAGTCCACCTCGGGCCAG
>JAMFLL010001991.1:0-11894 GCA_027475725.1 Pythium rhizo-oryzae | reverse complement strand
CGCCCCATGGCGAGGATCCTCGCTATCGCCGCTCGCCTGTGGCGCTAGCTGTTCGCAATCGCCTGAGATGAAGAGAGGCGCTCGATGCCGATGTTGAAGGGCACTAATCTAAAGTGGTGCACAGAAGATTGTGAGATAGGTGGACCACGCTATGTTCGCCGACCAAATGATCTCATCACATTGCACACCCACCAACATCGGCATTGCTCGACTTCTAGTCAGTGCGCGACCCATGGAGCGCGACGCCAGCGATGACGACGACGGCTCCGTCAGAAGAGGTGCGATCGCCACAGCGCTGCTGCGAGCGAGCGCCGCGGGCGACCGCGCCGCCGTGGCCGCGCTGCTGGCGACGCCCGACGTGTGGGTCCACGCCACCGACGCCCGCTGCGACTCGGCGCTGCTCCTAGCGGCGCGTGGAGGCCACGCCGACGTGGTGGCCATGCTGCTGGCGGCCGGCGCCAGAGTCACACAGCCGAACCCCCGCGGTGACTGCGCACTGGTGTGCGCTGCCGACCAAGGGCACGCCGACGTGGTGGACGTGCTGCTGCGCGCGCCAGGCGTCCTGGTGGACCAGCGCGGCCGGTACGACTACACGGCGCTGATCAAGGCCGCTGGCGCCGGGCTCGTGTACACGGTCGAGTGCTTGCTCGCGATGGGCGCTGACGTGAACGCCACGACCGCCGGCAGAGACACGGCGTTGAAAAGCGCAGCGGCCAGCGGCCACGCCGACGTCGTGCGCATCCTGCTCGCCGCCGGCGCGGACGTCACTATGACTTGTCAATACGGGATCAGCGCACTGTACGACGCGTCTGAGGAAGGCCACGAGGAGGTCGTGCGTCTTCTGCTCGCGTCCGGCGAGTTCAAGAACCCTCAGGCGGGGCCAGGGATTAACCGTCCGCTAGTGGCCGCCGCAGCGCAAGGCCAGATCGCCATCGTCGAGCTCTTACTACGCCACGGCGCCGACGTGAACCAGACATGCCGAAATGGCTCCTCGGTACTCATCACCGCGATGGCGTGCAGGGATGTGGAGATGATCCATACAATTCTTGCTGCCGGCGCTGACATCGACCACGTCACAGGTCGGGGCGCGACGGCGCTCACGTTGGCGTGTCGATTGGGCTACGCAACCGTGGTGGAGAGGCTGCTCGCCATGGGTGCGCGCATCGACATCCTGGATACAGCCGGTTATACCGAGCTGATGAAGGCAACGGCCAGTGGCAGTGCGGAGATCGTGGGTATGCTGCTCGCAGCCGGTGCGGACGTACATGTCGAGGACGCCGACGGCATCTCGGCGCTGACGCTCGCAGTGCGTCAACAGCGTCACGACATCGTGGAAATGCTGGTGCAAGCAGGCGCCTCCGCCTCACGTCGAGGATGTTCGTCATAGCTGCTCGCCAGCGTCGCCCAAGTCGCCGTGCTTGCTGCTTCCCGGGACAGTCGCAATCTGGAGAAGTTGACGAGCACTAATCTAAAGTGGTGCACAGAAAATGGTAACAAAGGTGGACCACGCTACGTTCGAACCCAGGAGAATGAACCCACCACAAACATATTGCACCACCCACATCGGCATTGCTCCCCGTGTGCAGCCGCATGGAACACGACGCCCACGTCGACGACGCTGCCGCCAGCAGCAGTGCGCACATCACGCCGCTCTTACTCGCAAGCGCCGCGGGCGACCGCGCCGCCGTGGCCGCGCTGCTGCTTGCGGCGCCCGGCGTGTCGCTCGAAAACACCAACGCCGACGGCGACTCGGCGCTGCTCCTGGCGGCCCGCGCCGGCCACGCCGACGTGGTCACTGTGCTGCTGACGGCCGGCGCCAAGATCACGCACGCAAACGCCCGTGGCGAGTGCGCGCTGCTATGCGCGGCCGCCGAAGGCCACGCCGATGTGGTGGACGAGCTGCTGCGTGCGCCAGGCGTCGTCGTCGACCAACGCGACCGGTACGACGCCACGGCGCTGATCAAGGCCGCCGGCGCGGGGCTCGCGCACGCGGTCGACCGACTCCTTGCGAAGGGCGCAGATGTAAACGCCATGGACGACTGTTGCGACACGGCGTTGAGCATGGCGGCGTTCAGCGGTTGCTTAGATGTCGTGCGCATCCTGCTGGCCGCCGGCGCGGACGTGAACACGACGAGCCCGTTTGGGGTCGGCGCGCTGTACCTCGCATCCCAGGCTGGCCATGACGAAGTCGTGCGCCTCCTACTCGCGTCCGGCGCAGTCATGAACCCTCAAGCGGCCTACCGCGTCAGAGACCCGCTACTAACGGCGGTGTCCGAAGGCCAGACCGCCACCGTCGAGCTCTTACTGACGGCAGGCGCTGCGGACGTGAACCATACAGACGACGACGGGTCCTCGGCGCTCATCAACGCCATGACGATCGGGGACATGGCGCTGATCAAGACGCTTCTCGACGCAGGCGCTGATATCGACCTCGTCAACGATCACGGCGAGACGGCGCTGTACGATGCGTGTCGACACGGACACACTGCCGTGGTGGAGAGGCTGCTGGCCATGGGAGCGCGCGTCGACCAAGCTGACAGGGCGTTCGGATATACTGCATTGATGTGGGCGGCACGCCGTGGCGACACCGAGATCGTGGAAATGCTGCTCGCGGCGGGCGCGGACGTACACGTCAAGGATGCCGATAACTTTACGGCGTTGACGCTCGCGGGACGTCGTCAGCGGCATGAGGTTGTCGAGAAGCTGGTACAAGCAGGCGCGATTGTTCGAAAGCAGCAAGGGGTATGGATGTAGCGGGCTCGGTGTCGTGTGTTTGATGGACCATGTCGAGAGACCGTTGCTGATTATCCAGTTCGAGCGAATCGCCTCATATTTCGTCGAGAGCGCAAACGGTTTGCTTTGCACCAGCAGCATCAGAAAAACTTCACATCTATGGCAAAGAACAACTTCTCATCCATCAATCCGTTGTACAAGACGACTTTGTGCCACCGCGTCTGCGTTCTGCTGTCCAGGCTCGTTCATTTCTGGGTCGGTGTCAAGATGGTGACTGTGATGAGTGAACTAGAGGCCGTCGCGCTGTTGAAGAAGTGCCTCGCAGGCTACGATCTTGAACCGCTGCCTCCAGACTGTGACCAGGGCGACTGTGCGCACAGCATCATGGCCATCTACGTCAATGTGGAGAAAACTGTCGAGCTGGCTCGCGCCGCCGCGCTGGACTGGCGCCGCGCGATGGAAACAATGAACGCGCTCGCTCGCATGCTGCCGCGGGTTTGGCGTACGCGAGAACCCGCGCTTTTGGCGTGAGCAACTTGCCAAGATCACTCGTAAAAACACGAGTAACGCCGACTTCTTTGCGTTCGACGAAGGCTTGCTCTCGAGGTACCAGATGTGCGTGAGCGTGCAGGATTACTTTGCCGAACGCGCTGCATCGGCCATCGCGGTCGCGATGTCGATAAGCTTGACCTCACAAGCCCACTACGTTCGTGAAGAGGTCCACGCGCAGCTGCAGGGTTGCTTTGTTCGGCCTCCACTGGTCCTTCAACTGGAGCTGTATGTGTCCGGGCTGCCCGAGTGGGAGCCATGTGACAAGTCGTGGCGACTGGTGAAGGGAATGCTGCAAAGTCTGAACCATATCTGGCGACACGAGAGCATCAGTTCGTGCCAGGAGCACGTGGCGCTCGTGTTGGGATGTCCCGAGACTCGTGACGACTACCGGTGTGTGGGCAAGAAGAGTCTCCTCGACCTCTGTGATATACTCTCTCTCGCCTGTGTAGAACTCCGCGAACTCCACGTATCCGTGTCCGAAGAGTGGCTCGAGGCGTCTGTGATCTGGAAGTTGATGGGCGAGTTGGTTCGACGTGACACGGTGCAGAAGTTGTCATTGTCGTTTCGCAATCCGGATATGCGCTGCGTTGCAGCGGTTTGCTCCGCGCTCCCAGTCATGCGTTCGCTGCGTTCGCTGACGCTCCAGTTTCGCACGTTCACCTCAGATTGCGCAAGCCGCTACTGCGACCGCGCCACGTTCTGCACCTGGCTGGCGTTCGCGCGTTCCGAGCGGCATTAACGAGGGCTATCGTTGGATCTTACGATTCAGGTACACGACGGAGATCGAGGGTTTGTAGAATGGGCGCTTTTGTCTCCTAACTGCCTCGCTCCGCTGATCCCGCCAATGCTGGAAGGGCCAGAACTGGCCGCCACCGGGATGTCTGCTATCTTACGCAGTCAAGCAGTCGTATCGACAAAGCCGCATCTCCAACTGCCTGAAGAATACGTGGCGACGTCGTTTATCGCGTTCAGCCCAATACGCGTGACTGTCATAGCTCAGTGCGGCAGCAAAGCGATTGTCGTGTGGCCTGGCCTCGGTCTCACGTGGTCCCGAGCCCGCGATCTGATGGACTGGATCTCCTTCGTGCCACCGGTGCCACGACTGCCACCTCTTATGGAGTCACTCCACTTTGTGAAATCCTGTGGCCCAGCGATTGCGGATCTGCTGGAGCTAGTGGGCGACGGCGTCTCCACACTAACGCTGTCGTCATGTACGGATATTGACGACGTGCGACTGAGCAGCTTGCTTTCTCAGTGCCCTCGGTTGAAGACGCTGATAGTCGTGGAAACTCAGCTCCACAGCCTGAACCCGTTGTTGAACGGGTATTCTGACGGCAAATGCGGGGTCTCGACGCTTACACTACACGGTGAGTGGACCGAACGTTCGACTGAAATGGTAACCACTCCGCTCTTCGAATGCCTCGGTAATCCGACCCACCCGGCTTCGAAATTGCTCAGGAAGGTCTCGCTGGAGTTCGGGAATCTCTCTAACCACCAGCTCCGCATCATCGCAGACGCGCTTCGACGGAATCGCGCTCTCCAGTTTCTTCGTGTCGCGGTTTCTAAAAAGGATTCGGACGATGATGAGCATGGACAAGTCGGTGATTCCATCTTGAAAGCGCTGGCTGATGTTCCTGTTGTCCAGACGGAGGAGAGCAAGTGCGGGCTGTTCACGTTTCTGCTCGTCGCACAGCATCTTCCCGTCTTACAAGTCATTCCTCTCCCGTGCGTGTTTCTTATTGCGACTTTCGCCGCGACCCCCACTCTTCGTTGCGTCTCATGGCACGGGCCGGAGTGACGACAACGAAACCAGTATGGTCGAGCGCAGCCGTACTAGTTCGCGTATCAATGAGAGCCAGAAAAGTCTCCAGTTCCGCCCGCCAGGGACAGGCACATAACCCAATTGATTGAACTCAATTCCGTTTTTGCTTCAAGAAGTCTCTCTGCGTGTGAGTCGCTTTGGCTTCTGTCCCTACTGTATCGTCCACGAGCTGCGTGCCTCGCAAGCTCCCACTGCACACACGTGAATGCAACACCTTGCGCTCCTTTCCTCAGCATCACACACACACGTCGCAGACGCCCCTGTATCCGTTTTGGTAGAATTTCAGATATTCGATATGGTCGAAAGTCTCATGTGTCCACCAATGAAGAGAATGAATGACCAGGGTCTCGACAGCTTGGGAGGAAGCGATCAAGCCACCATGTCAGCTGCGCCGGCGCAGCTCAGCGAGCGTGCAGCTCGCGCGCTCCTCGCCAAATGGCTCACCGACGACCAGGGCTACGAGCCGCTCCCCCCCACGCGCGGCCGCTTCCACCACGACCGCGTCGAGATCCAGTACCTGCAAACGTTCGACGACGTGGACGAGACGCGCACTGCGGCGCTCGCCGTGCGCCGCGCGATGGAGGGCATGAGCGCGCTCTCGTGCTGCCGCGGCTTCAGTGTCGAAGAGAACGCGGCATTTTGGCGCAGAGCGTTCGTTGCCAGAACGGATACCGATGCGTGCTGTTCGAGCTCACCGTACCACGCGTTCGCGCCCAACATGCTGTCGCGCTTCTGCGTGACGGCGTTCGCGACCGAGCCCATCGAGGCCACGGCGGCGGCGTTCGTTGGCTGCTTTTCGATGGACCCAAGCACTGAAGCGATGACGATAAGACGCGAGATTCACGAGCGTCTCGCGCGGTATCTTGTGCGCGCGCCGCCGACGCTCGACATTGTCTTGGACCCATTCTCCAGCGGCATTTTGCACGACGAAGGCTACGGGGATCCCGTCGACCACGTGCGGCGTTGTCTGGAGGAAACAAGCCGCATTTGGTCTTCGCTGTCGACATCGGTCAGCCGCGAACGCATCGCGGTCATTTGTTCGATTTACGCGGATCGCGACAGTCTCACCGAGCTCAGGCAAATGATGCTGCTCCCCTGTGTCGAAATGCGGGAGATACGCCTTCTCTTTCGAGGAACCGCCGACTTTACGTCGGTGAGCAAACTCATGCGCGAGCTTGTGCGGGCAGACAAGACGGAGGAGATGGAGTGGGTCTTCGGTCATGTCGAAGAACAACCGTGCTTCGACGTCATTTGTTCGGCACTCCCAGCCATGGGCTCTCTCCGGGCGTTCACCATCGAATACCGTGATCTCGAAAGCGAGTGTGCCAAGACACGTATGGGCACGAACGCGCGAAGCTATTTCGCGTGGCTGGCCTACGCTCTTCAGCGCGGTGGGCGCGGCGGCCAACAAGAGATCGCATGCTCCATACAGCTTGTCAAGGGATCCGAGACGCTCCTGGCCTCCGCGTTTGACTCACCACGTGAGACTCTAGATGGTGTGTCGTTCCCCCGTGGCTCCGAACCTCAGATGCTTTCGTACGCTGAAATGGCAACGCTGCGCGCTGGAGCTAAGCTGACATCTAAGATGACGCGTGTATCGAAGCTACGTGATGAGTCCGTATCCTTCGTCGTCGACGAAGACCAGGACGTTGACATTATTGCAACATTTGATTCAGGCGCCATCGTGGTTTGGCCCGGTGTGGGACTCATGCGCGCTGACGCGAGTGACCTTGTGAAGCGGTTCAGCGATCGAAGAGACTCGACGGTGGAGGGATCGGGCTGCACAAGTTCGACGTTGACGAATGTTAACTTCACAAAGTCGCACAACACCGCGGTAGCTGCATTTCTTGCGTACGCTGGAGCAGAATTACAGTTTCTCGGCTTGGACGACATCAAGGAGGAAGACACAGAGTCCTTCCATCGCATGCTTCAGTCGTGCAGACGCTTGGACACCCTCTGCGTTGACGCCATGGAGAGCGTCGAGCCACTGCTTCGAGGCTACGAACAAGACCACTGCTCAATGTCGACGCTGTCTTTAGGCAAATTGTCAGGTGACGCACAGCACGACATTTTCGATGTGCTTGGAGATAGAACATCGCAAATGAGCAGGCTCGTTCGAAGACTCCGCATCGACAAGACTGACGTCGGTCCCGACCAAGTCAATCATGCGGCTGGTCTCCTGCTCGCTAATTCGCGGCTCGACTTTCTCATGTTGGATGAGATTCATGACGAAGAAGCTGAAGTGGGTGACGAGTTCTTCTGTGGCTTTGTGGACAGCCCGATAATTCAAACGGGCGAGAGCAAGCAAGGTGCCTACACATTTTTGCTGGCAGTGAGGCGCCACGGAGTTTCGCGTTTAGTACCAATGCCTTGTCTGGAAGCGATCGTTGAGTTTGCGGCCACGCGAGTGCTGCGCCATGTTTCGTGGCGAGAGATGCGGTGAGCAGTTTTACATGTCGTTCCTCGAACCTGCGTGACGCCCATTACTTCTTCGCAGCGTCCCCCCACGCTTCGCTGTGTCTCAGGGCAAGGACGCGATCGAGGTTAAAGCGAACTCGCGATGGACACTCAGTTCGTAATGTATTAAATTCCTGCGTGTTGTTCACGTCAATGTGGATACTAGAATGATTGTATCAATGCGATTGATCGTGTAATGCGTTTCTAAACTACACGGCACTTGATTCTGATGATGAAGAGGCGATCATTTCTACGTCAGGTTAGCGGTGCCGTTGATCGTCGCGCAGATAAACGCCATGTTTCCCTGCTTGTCAATATGTTCGACTGCCACGCTAACGCCCAGCATCAACTCGATGTCGGAACGACTGAACATCAGTGTCCTCGTTGCGTCCACGTCCCTCGATAGTGCCGAATACGGGAGTGCCGTTGGACCGTAGTTGTCATCTTCACCCACGCTGGCCCCCGCGGCAAGCGTCGTGGCCACCCTCCGCTGCTGCCATGATCGCGGACGGTTGATTCGGCCGTTCTTCTATGCTCACGGTCGATGAGACGCGAGACGATGCCTTCATACCTTCATAGCCTCCTTTTGCTGCGAGTAGGAGAGCAGTTGATCTGTCCGGAGCCTTGGCGTTCACGTCCATATTCGCCGATAGTAGCAGCTCCACGAGCTTGGTGTGATCGTACTTCAACGCCAGGAGTAGTGGCGAGTAACCGTCTCGGCTCACGTGGTTATCCGCACAAGAGGCGACGTGCATCGTCGCAATCCACTCGTAACCCAAGTGCGCTGGTGAGCTGCTCATGTACGCTGCTCCGCATACCAACGCACTTGATAGAGGCAACGCTACCGATGCTGCATGGATTCTGCACGTGGCTGTGTCATCCACGGGTGGAGATCAAGAGCTCAATGGTGCTCAGGGTGGAAATTCGAGTCTTGCTGGGTCCCGATCTAAGGCGAGGTGTTCTTGGCCACTGGCGACAAACTGAAGGACTCGTTATTGGATCCGGGCTGATCTACACGCTTCGAGGCCGGCTCTATAATGCTTTTTCCCATCATAAATGCTACGGGGAGTGACGTAATTACTGGCTGGCGAGTGCTCCATGTCTCGTTGAACCAGAACGTGCTCATGTGGTTGTGTCCCAGCGAAGCCTCTGTTTAAGTTGCTGATGAGGTTACTGTATCGTCTGCTCGGTGGCCAGTTAGGAAGAACGTGATACATTCGCACGTCTGTATCAAGTGGGAGACCTTAGTGCGACCCCAAAGGAGACAGATCCAGCGCATTCAGTGCCATCTTCCCTCTCTCGTTGAGGTTTCCTGCGTCAGCCCCGTACGCAAGCAGCGTATTGACGATATCAATCCGCCTTTGCAGCGCTGCAACACCCAATGCTGTGGATCCACCAGGGCCATGGTGGTCTACGTCAGCGTTGGCTTCGAGCAACTTGAACGCCACTTTGAGGTGGCCCCACTTGGTAGCGAGCAGCAATGCTGAGTCACCGTTGTTCCTGACATGATTAACGTCCGCGCCGGCTGCAAGAAGCAGCTCGACAACCTCAACGTTCGCTGTGTCGATTGCAGTGAGGAGTGGAGTGGTTCCTTGGCGGTGGTTGTGGTTGACATTGGCTCCGGCATCGACCAGTAGTTTCACGATGTCCACATTACTGGACAATGTCGAGTACTCGAGCACTGATCTACCATTTCTGTCCACTTGATTTACGTCCGCGCCCGCCGCGAGTAGCGCGTGGATGATGCTTGTAGACGATTTTCCTGTGACTGCTTGAATTAGCGCGTGGCCGCGCCCCTGTCTGTGCTTTGGCATGGTTTCCGCGCCAGCCTCAAGAAGCTCATGAACGACTCGCTCGTGGCCCTTGACACACGCCAACTGAAGCGCGAAATCGCCGCCCAACGTAACATAGTTGACGTTCGCACCGGCCGCCAGAAGAGCTCGGACCACCTCTATATGACCTCCCTCCGCTGCCACCATGAGCGCTGACCGATGATGCGGTGGATCCTCGAGATTCACAGCCGCGCCAGCCTCGATGAGCCGCACCACGATCTCCTCACTACCTCGCTTTGCTGCCAACACGAGTGCAGTTGATCCGTCCGAAGTCACGACGTTGACGTCCGCATTCTTCGAAAGTAGAAGCTCCACGAGCTCGATGGGACCAAGTTTCAAGGCTAACAGCAACGGCGAGTATCCTTCTCGATTCACATGATTCACATCCGCTCCAGCGGAGAGGAGTAACGTCGCGATCCTCTCGCTGCCCAAGCGGCAAGCTGCCGTTAGCGCTGTCGCGCCCTTGTCGTTGGCGTGGTCGACGAAAGCGCCACGCTCAAGTAGCACTTGCACAGCCTCCGCATGGCGTTTGATTGCTGCGTAGATGAGTGCTGTACTTCCCTCTTGATTCACATGATTGACGTTTGCCCCCGCGTCCAATAACATTGTGGCGACCTCTGTGTGCCCGGAGAGCGCGGAGTCCACCAGCGGGGTGTCGCCGTCGCAATCGACATGATCGATCTCTGCACCGGCCTTGATGAGCAACGCCACCACAGCAGCATGGCCCGCGTGGGAGGCGCCTGAGAGCGCCGTGGTGTTGCGCTTCGTCACATGATTCACGTTGGCACCAGCGCGTATCAGAATCTCGACAACCGATAGAAAGCCCGCACGACTCGCTCGAATGAGTGCGGACGAGCCGTCCAAAGTGTCCACGGAGTCTGCGTCAGCGCCAAGTCCGATCAGTTTCTCCACGATCATCGTGTGGCCTTGGCCAGCGGCAAACCAGAGCGCCGTGCGCCCTCGCGACGTCAGTGCGACGTCGGCGCGCGTGGTGTCGAGAAGCAGCGTCACCATCTCGAGATGACCGGCTTCACTCGCCAGCATCAACGGCGACCGGTGGTCCGCGTCAGTCCTGATGTCGTTGACGTCGGCGTCGGCAAGCAGCGCGGCGCTCGCGGCCGCCACGTCCCCGGTCTTGCTGGCGCTTACCAGCGCGTGCGTCGCCGCCATCCTCGTCGCTTGAGTCACGGCCGCTTCGTGCTCGTTGCTGAGACCAAAGTGGGGGCAAATCAGTGGGTTCACACACGTGTGCGTCTCACCTTGATACGGAACATGTTTGTAACATCTTGCCATGTTTTGGCATACGTATGAGTCTCGATGGCTACACATCCAGATCCGCGAGAAGATGACCCAGCAGCGAGTTCTCGCACTTGTGGTGGCCGCTCCCGGTCACCTGGTCCAGCAACGAGGCATTAACCTAGTTGCGGAGGTGACAACCCGTACCGGTGCCTAGAGGCGTGGCGCCCAACTCGGCCTCTCCGGCGAACACCACAAGCGCCAGCCAGGGAGTGTTGTCGCCGCTGATGTGGTACACGTCCGCGTCCACAACCGCAACGTGGCCACTGGTCGCTGCGAGGGCAGTCGCTGTCTCTCCACGATTCTTTGACGCATCCATGATCGTGAGTTACTCATTCTCGGCGGGCTTTGGTTGAACCCGGTGTCATAGGCTTCGGGCTTCGGGTTATGGGCGTGTGGATGCAGCTGAGGCGGCCATCATTTGCTCGGTGGGCATAGAGACCGTGACATGTCGGCAGTTGATGGGCATCTTAGTCGAACTCCAGGTCAAGCGCGTTTAGAGCCAACTTCACTTTTTTGTCGAGATTCGCGAGGTCAGGCTCATTCGCAAGCAACGCGTTGACGATATCGATGCGTTTTGTCGCGCTGCGATACCCACTACGGTGGATCCGCGGACACTCTGGTGGTCCACGTTGGCGTGGGCGGTGAGCAAGCTGTTCACAACGTCCAGCTTGCCCCACTTAACCGCGAGTAGCAGCGCCGAGGTGCCATCCTCCGCCACATGATTGACGTCCGCACCGGCCGCGAGGAGCAGGTTGATGATCTCGACGCTCCCTTTGGCGACTGCAGCGAACAGTGGAGTGGTTCCTTGGTGGTTCGTGCAGTGAACATCGGCCCCAGCGTCGATGAGCGCCTTGGCCGCGTCGGCATTGCTTGACAATGCTGAGCACATGAGTGCCGTTGCCCCATCGCTACCCTCTTGAAAAGTGTTCGCACCCGCCGCGAGTAGCGCGTGAGTAATGCTGGACGTGGTTTTCCTCGTGACCCCGTGGAGGAGTACGTGACTGCGCCCAGACCTGTGCCACGGCATGGTTTCGGCACCAGCCTCGAGGAGCTCACGAACGACGCATTCGCGTCCCTTCTCGCAAGCCAAGCGGAGCGCATAGTTCCCTGCGAAGTCCACGTAGTTGACGTTTGCGCCAGCTTCAACAAGTGCTGCACCACCTCTACATGACCTCCCTCCGCAGCTGACATGAGCGCTG
>JAMFLL010001990.1:0-11904 GCA_027475725.1 Pythium rhizo-oryzae | reverse complement strand
GCGCGCGAACGGCGTGATGCCCTCCTGCACCACGAGGATGGCCTTGGTCACGTTCTCGTCCTTCATGCGGTTGCAGTAGTTGCGGATGGGCTTGACGCCGACCTTGGTGTCCTCGGGGAAGAACACAAAGAGGTTGTCGCTCGGGTCGTCGATCTTCTCCACCAGAATCGTCATCATCTCGCGCGTCGGGCTGTCGCCAAACTGGTGCTGGAACAGCTCGGGCGTCATCACGAGCTCGTTCTCGCTCACGATGTAGCCGCTGCATGGACAAACAGAGGAGAGCGTATCAGCGGAGGAGCCATGGGAGGAGGCGGAAGGCGGAGGCGGACGCACCGGTTGTGGAGCATCTTGACGACGGTCTTGCGCACGCGGTAGAGGCGCGAGGCGTCCGGCGTAAGTCCCGACATTGCGGAGGAGCGTGGTGTGGAGAGGGGGGAGGCGGAGGAGGCGCAGGGGAGCACCCGGGGGCGGCGGAGGCGGCGGCGGAGGACCGGAGCGGCGTGCGCGCTTCCGAGGGTTGAGCGAATGGAGAGTTTTTGTAGCTCTTCGGCCAAGCGACCGCGAAAAACACCAACCAATTGAACGGCTGTCCCGAACCCAACAATCGCCAAACAAGGGACACGACACCAACCTACTCTTTTGGATTAATATCCGGATTCACAAAATTCAGGAATCAGAATCCAAAGGTTTATGGTTTGTGTTTGTGTAGCCATCTATCTAGTATGAGCCTTCAGTGCGTGCCCGGGCCGTTGCAGTACGTGAGCGTGACGTGGACGAACCGCTCGGGCTCGCCAGTTGCCGTGGCAGCCCCGTCGCCGCTGCCCGCGCGGGTCGTGACCAGCGGCATGTGGTCCGTCACGGGCTTCTCCTTCATGCGCAGCGTCGGCGCGCGCGACTCCGAGCTCAGCACGAGCGGCCCGAGCAGCGGCAGCGCGTACTCGACCTGGGCGGTCTCCACGAGCCCCCAGAGCGTCAGCACCTCGCCGCGACGCCACTTGTCCACGAGTGCGTGGCCCTGCTGGGCCTCCGCTGCACTAATGGGCGCCGTGGTCACCGTCCACGGGCCAAACACGTAGGTCTCACCGAGCACGACGGGTGCGTCGCGCTGGAACGCGAGCTGCGCCGGGAAGAACCGGTCGCGGAACAGAATGAGCACGCGCTGCGCCGTGAGGAACGCGCGGTTACCCTTCTTGAGCGTGATCCACTGGTCGCCCGTGCGCTCGCCCTCGTGGCGCGCGAGCTTGGCCATGAGCTCGCGGATGGGCTTTTCGCGCACCATGGCGTTGCCCATGTATGAGTGGCAGATCGTGCGCAGCACCTCCTTCCACACGAAGAAGGGCTGCGCCGCGAGCGGCGCGCAGTCGAGCCACACGGCCACGTCGCTTGAGCCAACGCCGCGCAGGATGGGCGCGAGCACGTCGCGGTCGATGAGCTCACCGCACTGGGTCGACTCGGCGCCCAGGTTCGACAGGTTGGCGAGGAAGCCGTCACCGTACATGTCGCGCAGCAACGGCACGAGTTGCGTGCGCAGCTTGCCGCGCGTGCTCCAGAGCGGCGTCGTGTCCTTGAAATAGGGCACGCCAAACGTGTGCGCAAACTCGAAGATCGCATCCTTGTCGAACGCCAGCAGCGGCCGCCAGATGCGCACGCCGTTCACGACGCTCGACTCGCTCATGCCGTTGAGGTTGAGCAGACTCAGACCCTTCATCATGTTGGAGATGACGTTCTCCTGGACGTCGCCCCGGTGGTGCCCAAAGCACATTCCCGGCGCACCGTACTCACGCAGCACCTGCGCGTACGTGTCGTACCGAATCTCGCGCGAGATGCGCTCGTAGTCGTCGCGCTTGGTCGTCGCGCGCTTGACTTCGTCGATGCGACGCACGTGGAAGAGGATGCCAAAGCGCTCGCACCAGCGGCGCACATAGTCGCTCTCGGCCGCGCTCTCGGCGCGGTTGCCGTAGTCGAGATGGACCGCGACAATCTTGAAACCGCCGTGCGCGTCGCGCAACTTGTGAAGCAGGTACGCGATAACCATCGAGTCGACGCCACCAGAGAGCGACACAGCCATGTGCGAGTACTCGTGCGCGCGCTTGCCGAGGAGGTACTCATGCATTGCCTTGTACAGGCGGTGCTTGGGCATATCGGTCTCATCGGTCTCGACCAGCGGTCGCTCGAGGATGTCGTCGTCACTCTGCACGACCACGTCGCCGCGCAGGTGCGCGAGCCGCGTCTGTGTGGTCTTCCGGAACTTATCGAGCAGCTCGCCGTGCGCCGTGTGGAGCTGCGCGCGCGCGTCCACATGCGCGAGCACGGTATGGAGCCGCTCAGCCGTCGGCGTGTGGCGCAACGGCATCAGCACGAACACGAACTGCGGCGCCGGCAGTGCTTCGTGCCACGCGCGCGTCACCAGCTCGTTCGCGAGTGCCAGCGCCAGCGCGTCGTTGCGATCCACGCGGTCGCGATGCGCGCGGTACACGTGGCGCGAGAACTGATCCAGCAGCACGATGAGCGCCACGAAGCCGTCGCGCGACTGCTTCCACGCGTCCAGCTCACCACGCTCAGCGCGCTGCAGCAGTGCGCCAAAAGACGCAGTGATCTCGGCATCCATCGCGCGCTGCTTGTCGGAGCCCTCGGGCGGGAACCACTTGGTGCGGTAGAGCTCAGTCTGGTCGCCCTCGAACCAGAACTGCAGCACGCGCACCCACTCGACCGCGGCATCGTCCGTCGCAGGCGCTGCCGCCGTGGCACCAGAGGGCGGCAGCGGCGTGAGCTCGTCGGCCATGGTGGTCGGATCGGACGGCGGATGGGTTGAGTGACGGCGAGAAGCTCACTTGCCGCGTCGAATGGCGCCCAAAATGCACCCACCTGAGTCTGAGACCGTAGCTCTTGGACTCAGATAGTAAAGCGCGCGCATTGGCCCAGCGACGATGGCGCGCGTGCTCGTGGGCGGCTCGTTCGCGTGCGACGGCGCGCTGGCTCTGCCGTTGGCGGCGCTCCTGCGAGAGGTGCGTCACCATCTACGTGCTTCTGCGCTGCTGGGAATTGGTTGCTGACGAACGTCTGTGCAGCTTGACCACCGCGACCAAGTGCACGTCGAGTGGCTCCCCTACGGCGGCGGCGCGGACGTCGCCGCGCTCGATGAGCCTCTGCGGCGCACGCGCGTAGATCTCGTGGTGCTGCTCGTGCGGTTGAGCGACCTTCGGGCCGTGCACCCGGAGCTAGGGGACCCTCGCGCCACGCAAGATTCGGCGGCGCCTCACGAGAGCGCGTTCCTCACGCAGCTCCGAGCCTATGACGCGCGTGAGGATGCGCCATCGCTGGTCGTGCTTTTCTGTCCGTCTCCACCCTCTGCACCAGCCACCGATACGAGCTCCTGCTCCTACGAGGCACAAGAGGCCGCTATGGCTACCGCGATTAAGTCGCTGAAGCGTGTGTCCTGCCGCGCGTCTCACGACACGCTCACGTTCTTGGACGGTGCGGTCAAGGATTGGTACGACGCGACTGGTGACAAGCGCGAGCATGCGCCGTTCACGCCTGCGATGTTGCGTGTATTGGCGCTGAACTGTGCGCGTCAGATCGCACGACTCAGCCTCCGCAGCGCCAAGAAAGTGATCGTGCTCGACTGCGACAACACGCTCTGGGGCGGCGCGGTCGCGGACGTCGGACCGGCGCGCGTCGAGCTAAGTGCACGCTTCCTCGCACTACAGCAATTCGTGGTGGATCAACAGGCACGCGGCGTGCTGCTCTGTCTTTGCAGCAAGAACATCCCAGAGGACGTTGATGCTGTCTTCCGCGAGCGTGCGTCTGAGATGGTGCTGCGCCTAGACCAGCATGTCGTGACGAGCCGCGTCAACTGGCGCGCCAAATCGGAGAACATCCGCGAGATCGGGCAGCAGCTCAAGCTCGGACTCGACGCCTTCATCTTTGTCGACGATAACGCGCTCGAGTGTCACGAAGTCGCGACAGCACTGCCCATGGTCAGCGTGGTGCATGTCCCGGAAGACTTTGGCCCCAATTTTCTGGCAACGCAATGGGCTTTTGACACTCCGCTAGACTTCCGCGCGACTGAAGAAGACAGCGAGCGCACAAGGCTGTACCAGCAGAATGCACAACGCGACGAGCACGAGCGCCGCGCCACATCGCAGGCCGCATTCTTGAGCTCGTTGGGCATCCGCATTCAGTGCGAACGACTGACTGACACGACTTCGGCCGCATTTGCGCGCGTCCTCCAGCTACACCAGCGCACCAACACGTTCAATGTCGCGACGACGTTTTCGCGCGCGCTCACGAGCGACACGCTTGCCACATACGTCACGGCTGCAAACCAAGCCTCACACTTCGCGCTTGCGTCGACCGTGACCGACCGGTACGGTCATTACGGGCTCGTGTGCGCCGCAATCTTCCGCGTAGCAGAGGATCGTCGAGTTGTTGAAGTCGACAGCTTTCTTATGAGCTGTCGCTCGCTGAACCGAGGCGTGGAGCACGCGATGGTCAAGAAGATCGCCGAGATCTCACGGACAGCAGGCGTCGACGTTATTCGCGTTGCCTGGGAGCCAACCGTGCGCAATGAGCCTGTCCGAATGTTCTTTGCATCTCTGTCGTTCAGCACTTTCGAGCCTTCAGCGGGCGGAAGAGTGGTGAGTCGGACGGAGAAGATTGCGCGAAGTGCTGGAGTGGGAGGATGGTGGCGACTCCACACAGAAGACGCCATCAAGATCTCGTTCCTGAAAGAACACCAAGAGCGAGCGGATGAAATATTGTCGACACAACACCAAAAGACGACGCGGATCGCCACGGGGCGCCAACAGGCTGCAGCAGCGATGGTTCGATCTGTGAAGGCGTTCATCCGACTCGTGACGAAGTGGATTCCCCGTGTGTGGCTCGGTCGGTTCTTCGTGTGGCTGTATCAACGAATCACGGGCCGTCGCGTGGGCAATCGCTCGTCGCCAGGCACAAGCATCGTAAGCTTCCATTCACGAGCGCAACTGGATACTTTCATGAAAGGCAAACTCAAGACGCTGGCCAACTCGAACCGTCAGCCGCCGCTCGGAGATTCTGATGGCCATGCGTTGGGCCGCGAGACCGACGAGGCGTTCCGCATGCGTGTGCGACACCAGACCAAGTTGTTGTTGCTGGGCCACGTGGCTGATGACGCACCGCGCGTGGTATGGGCGCCGCAGCGTAGCGACGACGTGCGTTTGGACGAGGAGGACGACGACAGCGAAGCCACAGCGCTCGCTGCGTCCAGTGCTGCCGCAACCTCCGCGACACTCCAGCAGTTCCATCGTCCGTGCTCCACACCGTCGTGTACGGCACAAATATACTGGCAAAACGAGTGCGCGTTCCAGCGGTGCCGCACGTGCTGCTACCGCCTGCAGCGTCTGTTGGCACGTGCTACGAGCGACCGCATTCATGCCAAGGCGCGCGCGCATGCGTGCTCGAGTCTGGCGGACGACTTCAACGTGTCTGTGGATCAGATCCAAGTGAGAGAGGAGTGGTGCCCATCCCACACGAACGAAAGAAGGCGTAAATGAGGAATAGAACAACACATTGCACAACGGCGCGCTCCTCACAGATCGTCCATAACATTGTCGTACTTGGCGGGGTCGATGCGGTACCTGGCGTACACACGCGCAGTGAGACCTTCATGTTGCGCAATGGGTCGGATGTAGTGTACATTCATGGGGGGCACGTACATGTTGCCGTACTGGATGGTCGGCGCGTGCTCGCTGTCGACATCGACGATACACACGGCCATGGCTGTCGTGACACCAAATTCAGTCAGCGCACAGATCCACCGCGTCCAGAGAAACGCGACGAGCGTACTGTTGGCGTCGAGCACGCGGTAGGTGATGGTGACCATGGACGCCTGCAGGCAAAAGTTGAAGATCGCGACGCTCGCCTCGGGCTTGAACACGCCGTGGCACGTCACGCCCTCGAAGCTCCACTCCATGAACGTGCCCTGCGCGTCCGGAATGAACTGCACATGCGTCCGTTTTCGCGTGAGACGGCCGTCTTATTGCGACCGGCGTAGAAAAGCGACTGTGAACGCACCTGGATCGTGTAGGCGCTCACGAGGTCCTGCGGCTTGTGCGAGCGGCCAAACGACCACTTGAGGAACCTGTGAGGGGATATCACCGTCGGGTCAGTCCGCATCGCCGCCGCCATCATTCGCGCCACGGCACGCCGACGCACTGCGTGTTGGGCTGGCGCGCGGCGTCCGGGTCCTCTTCGATGCACACGACGTTGTTGGTCGCGCGCAGGTGCTTGAAGCTGTTGCCAAAGTGGCGCCACTCGAGGTTGCGCTTCCAGAAGCCCTTGAGGTACGCGCCGAAGTCGCCGCCGGGCACGGCGAAGCGCAGCGGCGAGGACGCCGACGCGCCGGCCAGCGCAGCGGAGGAGGAGGCGGACGAGGCCGCCGACGGCGACGACACGCCGCGCGGCGTCGACGGCCCCGCTCCCGCGGCGCTCACGATCACGGGCATGTTGCTGTCGGGAAGATTTGGATCCGGGCGTGCGGGTCGCTTGAAGGGCCGACGCGTACCTTCGTGCAACATCTTGCCACTACGGATGGGTACGGAACTCAAAAACCGGTACCGGTACGGTTGCTCTGTTTCGATAGAACCATGGAAGCTTCCTGGCGTGACGCGCAGGTGGCCTCAGGCCATCACCAGGGGGCGAGTACTGTGTCCTGGTTGATGGGTCTCCGTAATCCCCCGCGCTTCGAGTCGCCGTTTGGCTCGGAGTGAGCTGGCGCTGTGGAATCGGCCGCTTCTCTTGCGCGATGGCGTGAGGCCGCCGCGAGCGTCACGCCCTCCGCAGCGCCGGCAGAAGTGGGACCAGGAATCTCGCCAACGTGCATAACCCGCCATGATGGAGGCATTTTGCCGTGGCACTGCCAATGGCCGTGGCGTTGCTGGGTGGGCCGTGACTGACAGAGTGTGTCCCAGACACGAGAGATCCGCCGCGGGTGAGATTTGGCTCAAGGGTTTGGCGGCGGTCTCTTGTCACGCGCACACAGAAAGGATGGGGTGGCACAGGCGCACGGATCCCGCTTGCTTGACGCCCCGAGCATGGTTGCTTCCACGCCGTGAGAGACGGCAGGCGATGCCTTGCGCGGCGGTCGCGCCCTACCCTGCCGGGCCCCCGGGCCAGTCACAGCGTGTGTGCGCTTGGCGCCCACAGTGTCCCCTCCCGTGACAACTGCCTTCGCCCGCTTCTTCTTCTCACTCTCCAACTCGCCCCGCCGAGCTCAAGTCCTCCACTTCCGCCACCATGGTCAAGTTCCTCGCCATCGCCACCGCCGCGTTCGCCGCCGTGCTGGGCACCGCCCACGCCGACAAGGCCCCGTGCGTGCCGCTCTCGTTCACGGACGAGGTCGGCGCCACCAACCTCGCTACCTTCAACGGCATCATTGAGATCGCCAAGGGCCTGCTCAAGCCCAACCTCCAGGCCGTGGACCCCATCGTGGTCGCGGACCAGCGCCTCGACGCCGTGCCGTTCTCGGTGCTCGGCGTGAACTTCGAGCTCACGCCGATCATCAAGTCGCTCAACTTCGCCGGCATCTCGAACATCTCGCCGCGCGCGTTCAACGCCACGGGCGCGCAGGCGCTCGACATCGGCGCCGACTTCCCGGGCAACGTCTCGCTCGATGCCAACGTCGCGTTCGAGATCGCGCAGAAGGACCACCAGTGGTGGCAGATCTGCTGGACCAACGTGCTCAAGCCGGCGCAGTGCCCGCCGTCGACCGTCGACGTCACGGTCGGCGTCGCGCTCGAGAACTTCTCGCTGTTCACCAACGCCAACGTCGCGATGGTGCAGTGCTCGCCCGCCGCGGCCGCTGCCGGCACGTGCACGGACCTCACGGTCACGGACATCCTCATCGCCGCGATCACGCAGGACTTCCAGAACCTGCTCACGCGCATCCTGAACCGTGTCCAGGCCGTGTCGCTCACGACTGTCCAGCTCAACTTTGACAAGATCAACAAGCTCGAGTTCAACTTCCCCAAGAGCGGCACGCTGCTTCAGGAGCTCGGCAAGAAGCTGCTCTCGTTCTCGACCAAGGAGCTCAACAAGAAGGGCGACCTGTACAAGGCGCTCATCCAGACCACGGACAAGCTCGCCACGACGCTTATCAACAACGTCGTCAAGGACAAGCTCGCGCCCATGTTCAAGAACACGTGCTACGACGCCTAAGCGCGGACGACAGCAAACTGTGGCCACGGAGCCCTCGCACGCCAGCAGGTGGCTAGCTGCCCCCACCGCAGTAGTTTTGGTAATATGCCGTAACAAACCCACTGATTGATTGCTGAATTGCTGAATGACGTCTTTGGAGCTGCTCGAGGTGAGCTGGGGGGGAGGAGAGGATCCCATCGAGTACTGTCCGGGAGCTCTTCGCGTAGGGCAGCTTCAACGGAGAGTGCCGGAGAAGAAGTCTAAACGGAGAGAGCTGACCGATTAGTCCGCTCTTCCCGGAAGTTGGGGGAGACCCGAAATTTGGCCCACTGTTGGGACTCACCCGTTAGCATCAGGCAGCTGTAGAATCAGTACATCCTCTCGAGAACAGATGAGCACCAGTTGCCGCCGCATGCAGTTCATGGCTGGCGACGCAGTGCTCAAAACGCTCGTGGAAGTGTACTGTAGAGCGGTAGAACAGTTTCGAGGGGACGGGGGAGGCATTCACCACACGCACGCGTCACCCGCGCGAGTTGCAGTGAGCGCGCGATGCGATGCGGTGGCGAGCTCCTAGTATTATTGTTCCATGAGTATTGTTCCAAGCAATAGGGTTCGCGTCTCGGTCTCCTCTCCTCGCACAGACGCAAGCTGAAGCATCTCGCGTTCCATTTTCCCCTCCCGCTCCTCCTCCCCATCAGCGCTTCCCTCTTCGCTTTGACGTGGAACCCGACTCAGAGTGGCCCTGGCTCTTGAAGTTGGGAGGTGGCAAGCGTGCTATGTACTGATTCACGTGATCCAAATGTCCGGTGCTGCGGCTTGAAGCACCGGCATCCTCCGCCGCCAAAAAAACTTGGCGATTGCTGACGGGGATGCCAAGCGTTGGGCGCGCCCAACGTGTTGGGAAAATCCTTTTTGTTGCCAACGTTGGCGCTTTTTGCCGCTACTGGTGCTGCGCGTCCCACTTTCCCATCGATGTTTGTTCCAACGCGTCGGAACTTTCGAGGCGGAACCAACGTTGGCCACTGCACAGTGTTCGGCTGCTTGCAGCAGGAGGAGACCGCTCTCTTCCCGTACTCATCATGCGCGCGGGCAACGATGACGGCCTCTTCTCTCGCGTCTCGCGAGACTCAAGTTGAACTCGTTGCTCCGGAGAGCGGGTCCTGTCGAGGCTGGGGACCCTCGGGGTCCCACCGCCTTCCCACCGACTGCCACGCTCACAACCGATTTCTCCCGGCCAGTCCCCAGTCCCTCCTCTCCTGCCAAGCATGAAGTTCCTCGCGGCGGTCGCCGCCACGGTCGGCGCGTTCTTCGGCGCCACGCACGCGCAGGGCACCAACACGACGCTGCCCAAGTGCCTGCCGCTCGACTACACCAACGTCACGGCCAACATCGCCTCGCTCAACGCCGTCATCGACACGGCCGTGCAGCTCGGCCTGCTCAAGAAGCTGCTCATCGACCTGGACCCGATCACGGTCGTGGACAACCGCCTGGACGCCATCCCGTTCTCTGTGCTCGGCGTCGAGTTCGCGCTCACGCCCATCATCAAGACGCTCAACGCCACGGGCGTCGCCACGCTCGTGCCGCGCCACGTCAAGGTCACGAACGCCACGACGCTCGAGATCGGCGTCAACTTCAACGGCTCGATCGCCGTCGACGGCACCTTCTCGTTCGAGATCGGCCAGGTGAACAAGCAGTGGTGGCAGATCTGCTGGACGAGCATCGTCGACCCGCTCCACTGCCCGCCCATCGCCGTCGACGTGTCCGTGGGCGTTGAGCTCGAGAAGCCTGACGTCGCGTTCAACGCCTCGACCATCGTGCAGATGTGCCCCAAGACCGCGCCCAAGGGCACGTGCTCGGACGTGACCGTGTCGTCCATCTCGATTGCCGCGATCACGGGCAACTTCACGACGCTCCTGCCGCGCATCCTGCGCAAGATCACGACGGCCTCGATCGACTCGCTCAGCGTCAGCGTCGAGAGCGTCAAGCGCCTCGCGTTCTCGTTCCCGAGCGCCGGCCCGCTCATCACGGCGCTCGGCCAGAAGCTCCTGGGCTACACGACCACGGAGATCAACAAGAAGGGCTCGCTCTACAACGACATCATCGGCGTCGTCAACAGCCTCGGCAAGACGCTCATCAACCGCCTGCTCGGCGAGGAGCTCGCGCCGCAGTTCGGCGGCAACTGCTACAACGTCGGCATTGGCGACAACTAAGTTGGTTGGGTATCTGTTGCTTTTCTAAGATCCATGGCGCCTCCAAGGCGACCGTAACATGGCTCCCGTTTTTGACTCGTTGAACTGAGCCCCTGATTTCGTTCTCTCCGATCATATCGTGCTGTGATGTGAGCAGAGACGAAGCCACAGGGCGCGACCGCATTGAGTGATGGGGGCTCCACACGCGGCTGCCGTGATGCCATCGCGGAAGTCCAGAATCTATCAGCCCTCGGAGTCATTGAGAAATGTACTAATTTGGCCTAGAACTACAGGAACTACTACTAGAAAAGGGGAATTCAGTGCCGACGCGGCTTACCACAGCAGCACTTATGCCTGCCCTGTCATCTATGCGACCGCGGCCTCGCCAGGTGCCTCACCGGGGACTTGCTGCGGGTGCACTGGTGCCACGGCGCTGCCGCTCTTGTCACTCTTGTCGCTCTTGGCACTCGTGGGCTCCGACAGCGGCGCGACGGTCATCGGCGTCGAGCCGGCGTTGCTGCTCGGGTTGCCCTCCTCCACGGTGGCATCCGGGTGGAAGAAGGTCATCTCGTCCCAGATGAGCTTCTGTAGCACGGGCTTCGTCAACTTATCGTTCTCAAAGTCGTAGTCGAAACCGGTCTGCGCCATGGTCTCGTCGTCCGTATTCCGAATGGACGTCAGGTACGGGTGAGCCAGCGCCTCATCGATGCTGATGCGCTTGTTCGGGTCGATCACGAGCATCTTCTGCAGCAAGTCCAGCGCATCCGGCGCGATGTCCGGGAACAACTGAGCCAGGGGCTTGAGCGGGTTGCCGCCGCGCTTGTGGTACTCTGCGTTCATAAACTTGCGCGCACGCGCGTTGGTCAGGAAATACAGCTCTTGGTCGCTCGGAGCACCCAGCGCGTTCATAATCAGGTGCAGCTGATCAATGTAGTCCTGCCCAGGGAACAGCGGCTTGCGAGACATCATCTCGGCAAATATGCAGCCCATAGACCAGACGTCTACCTCCTTCGTGTACTTCATGCAGCCCAGCATGATTTCCGGCGCGCGGTACCACCGTGTCACGACGTACTCTGTGAGCTCCAGCTCTTCCTCAGGGAAAATGCCACGCGCGAGACCAAAGTCACAGATCTTGAGCTCGCAGTTGGCATTGACCAGGATGTTCGACGGCTTCAGGTCGCGGTGGATCACGTTCGCCGAGTGCACGTACTTCATCGCGCACAGCATCTGGTACATGAAGAACGCAATGTGCTCGTCCGAGAGTGCGTGGCGCGAGTAGATCACGCGGTGGAGATCCGTCGCCATAAGCTCCGACACGATGTACACATCCTCGAACTTGGCGAGCGAGATGGGCTCCAAAATGTCGTCCACGCCCAGCAAGTACTTGTGCTGCAAGTGGCGCATGAGCTTGATCTCACGCACAATCCGCTTGGCGTCCGTGAGGTCGTCGAAGGCGCGCTGGATGTTCTTGATCGCGACGGTCTTGCCCGACCGCGTGTCCTTGGCCGAGATCACGACGCCGTACGCGCCCGAGCCGACG
>JAMFLL010001988.1:0-11912 GCA_027475725.1 Pythium rhizo-oryzae | reverse complement strand
GCCGCCGCGGTCGCGAGTCGGCGCAGCGAGAGCATGGCTAGACTTCTGGAAGGGTTACGTGGGAGAGGGACTGGGAGGTCGTGTGCGCGGCCGCGAGCGGATTCGCAAATGCCGGTCTCGCGTAAGGTTAGTAGGAGCCCCCAGGATCGCGGGTTCGGGCAGAACGCTCCGCTCCGCTTTGCACCTTACACGGGAGGGGCGCGACCGAGGGAGGAGAGGAGAACAAAACGTGGAACCTGGTCGCCTTGGAAGCCCCGCCCAGCCCACCCCGACGCGTGACCCGTGACCGTGACATGGGTGGGAAGAGGAGAGTGTGAATCCGAGGCGACTGTTACACACTGGGGAATGCTGACAAGTCCGGACTGGTCCGAGCTTCAAGGTCTCCGTGGAGCAGGCCGTGAGTGGGGTGATGGTCCATCGGCGGAAGGCGTGATAAGGTGGATGAGCAACTCGAATGTAGAATCGTGTTTTGGCAGAGGACGGTCCCGACTATGCACGCTTCCAGGCGTAATCAGGAATTTTTGGGAGGAAGTAAAAATCAATCCTCGAGTACTATTTTCGCGCACGACTCAGTATCAGTCTTGTGTTGGTAAGACTGGAAGACGGTGTGTTCCGCTGGTGCATGCAAACTCCAGCTATCTCGCTCACTTCCAATCGCACATGGCTGTTGCCGATCTCTCACATGTGAGCTTCTCGGAGATTTCCGACCGGATATTGTACGATTCCAAACGCCCCAAACACGAGTACTATATTCGAAAAACATGTCGGGCGATGCGTAAAACGCGCTTTTCCTTTTCTTCGTGCGTGGATGTGTGCGTCTTTCCCGTGAGACCAGAGAAGGGGAACCTGAGAATCGACGGAATAGGTACAGTCGACCAAGTCGTTCACGGCAACCCACGGCACTTCGCGTGAATCGACCGCGGGGATTCCCCGGTTTGCTAACCCGAGCATCGTACGTATTAGCATACGTAATTGGGTTCGAACGATGCTAGTAAGATTCGCAAAATGAGTTGGGTGCACGGGTTGCCCTGGGAATCCACTGAATCCCGGGCCGGGGATTCAGTGTCTACAGATTCAGTAGCACTGCGGACGCCCAGGCGTTTCTTCTACTATGCACAATCACATTGTGGTCGCGACAAGGCATGCCTGGGGCTTTGCTTGCTTGGGTCCGCATGAGGTCGAGAGTGGTTGAAATATCGTTTTGGCTCTAAATCATGTTTTGAAATTGTGCACAGGACCGCACGCCCAATGAAGTGTGGTACTTGAAGTCCCAACTGCAAAACCCTCTTGGAGACAACCCTTATTTAACGGGTCCGCAGGTTAGCGTTTAGCCAGCCAAGTGCTGCCTAGTGCCCTGTACTGTAATGCCCTTTTCATTCGTCCTCCGGCTCAACACGAGCATGCGACGTCAAGCGGAGGAAAAAGCGTGTTTGACGAATGTGTTCCCGTCGTGTCTCGGACAAGTGATCGCGAGGGAAACGCGGAGAGAATCCGCTGGTCCATGCAGCCATGACCAAGCAGCCAACGCGCTTCGGAATCCTCGCACCAGGATGCGACGTGCGGATTCACGCGCAGACGCACGATCCTCCCAACAAGAAAATCACGCGGTAAGGCTTCCCACGCAAAGAAAACGAGTTCCAGAGCGAAACGCCCCAAACTGGCCACCACACGGCGCGAGGGTCTTTGATCACTCGGCGCGAGGATTGCGCTCCGTGTGTGCGTATACATCATCGCGCTGCAGACTTTGCAGCGCGAAAGGGGACGGATACGCTCGCCGCGTCCACAGTGAGGCGAGATGCGATGTTCTCCGCTTCAATGTGGCCGTGTTCCGTGGAGACGCCCCCGTCCCCGTTGAACACTCGTAGGTCTAATCATTCTACACAAGACGTTCAGTCCGTTTGTCAAAAAGCCCCTAAAAATCCTGTTTTCAGCGTGTGGGCACCGTGTTTTACAAATCTTCCCGTCAAACGGACACTGAGGTCCGGCACTCATTCCGGAGTTGCGTCGGCTCTGGTGAATGTGGCACGCAGATTTGTGGCGTCGAAGTTGAGTGGTCACGGACAGAAACAGTCCATCTGTGCTCAGATCCGGCACATAAATGAGACCGCACACACTTTTCCATTTGTTCTTTTTCTTCATTGTGTTCTTCTTCAAGATGAACAAGCCCCGCGCTGGACAACTATGACTGACGGAGCAACTCCGTCTCCACGACATCAAGCTTCATGTACAGTACTGTACTATTGCTGCAATGCGGCTGGCCTAGCCTGGATAGACCGTGTCATCCGGGTGCAGTGCCCCCCCATCTCACGGTCAGCCACCCAAGATCTGCTCCCTGGACCGTCCTTGGAGTGCGGGCGTTCGTCGTGCCTCCTGGGCTCTCGCCTCCTGTTCGCGTACACCGCCCGCCTCACTCCCCAAGCTCGCTCCACACTCTCATTCTTCGATTCCCCGGCCGGCGCGCAAGTCCTCCACCGGTTCCACCCACTCAAGAATGTTCTCCGTGCGTCGTCTGGTGACCGCGGCGGCCAGCGCAGCGCTGTGCCTCTTTAGCGCCACGGCCGACGCGGCCTACAACATTGGGCTCGGCAAGAGCGACATCACGGGTCCGGCCGCGGAGGTGGTCATGATGGGCTACGCGTACCCAGACCAGAAGGCCGCCGGGCTTCTCAACCGCCTGTACGCGCGCGCCTACATCATCGAAGACACGGACACGAACCAGCGCGTGGTGTTTGTGAACTGCGACCTGCAGGCCGTGTTCCAGCTCGTCCACCAGGAGGTCATCAAGCAGCTCCAGGCCAAGTACAACGGTCTCTACACGGAGCAAAACGTCGTGCTCCATGCCACGCACACGCACGCCGGTCCGGGCGGCTCGTCGGCGTATACGTTGTACGACTTTACGATCCTCGGTTATATCAACGAGACCTTCGAGTCCATCGTGCAGGGCATCGTCAAGGCCATCAGTGCCGCGCACAGCTCCGTGGCGCCAGGCACGATCCACTTCAACAAGGGCCAGATCCTCGACGGGGGGCGCAACCGCTCACCGGACGCGTACCTTGTGAACTCCGCAGCCGAGCGAGCACAGTACTCAGGGGACCGAGACGTGGACATGCGCGCGCTCCAGTTCCGTGACCCGAGTGGCAAGCTGCGCGGTGTGCTGGCGTGGTACCCGGTGCACCCGACCAGTCTCACCGAGTTCAACCACCTGATCAGCGGCGACAACAAGGGCTACGCCGAGTTCCTGCTGGAGGACCAGTTCCCGGGCACGATCGTCGGCATCGGCATCTCGAACGCCGCCGATGTGAGCCCGAACCGCATCGACAACGGCAACGGTACGTTCCGCGGTGAAGGTAAAGACGACATTGAGAGCGCCGAGATCATTGGTGGACGCCAGGCCGCTGGGTTGCTCAGTCTGCTCAGCGCGCCCAGCGAGCAGCTCAAGGGCTCCGTGGTGGGCAAGCTCTCGTACGTCGACTTCTCGAACGTCGTGCTCAAGGACGCCGTCGCGACGCCCGCGAACCCGTACGCGAACCGCACATGCCCGGCCATGGTTGGCCAGAACTTTGCTGCCGGTACGGAGGACGGCCGTGGTCTCTCCGGCTTCACGGAGGGCGACCTCAAGGCGAACCCGCTGTTCCAGGCGCTCGGCGCCGTCCTCAAGGACGCGCCGCAGTGGGTCAAGGACTGCCAGACCAAGAACAAGGTGCAGCTGCTCGCTGTCGGGCTCATGGAGCCCGTGCCGTGGGTGCCCGAGGTACTGCCCGTGCAGGTGATCAAGCTCGGCCAGTTCGGCATTGCCGTCACCAACTTTGAGACCTCCACCATGTCAGGCCGCCGTATCCGCAAGTCCATCAAGGCTGCGCTGGCGCCCGCCGGTGTGACCGAGGTCGAGATCGCCTCGATCTCCAACGCCTACGCACAGTACATGACCACGCCCGAGGAATACTCGGCCCAGAACTACGAGGGCGCGTCCACGGTGTTCGGTCCCAACCAGCTCGCGGCCGTACAGCAGGAGCTGGCCCGTGTCGCGGCCTCGATCGTGGACCCGAACGTGCCGCTTGACAAGGGCCCCACGCCGCGTCAGTTTGACCGCACCAAGCTGCTCAACTTTCAGACGGGCGTGGTCTTTGATACCGTCCCCGGCGGCAAGAAGTACGGTGACGTTCGCATCCAGCCGGCGGCCTCGTACGCGATCGGCGCCACCGCGTCAGTCGACTTTTACGGCGCACACCCCAAGAACCGCCTCATCGAAGTGACCTCCTTCTGCGACGTCGAGAAGCAGACCGCGCCCGGTGTGTTCGTGACCGTAATGACCGACGCGCACTGGGACGTGCGCTACAAGTGGACTCGTGACAGCGTCGCCGACAGCAAGAGCGTCTGCGAGTGGTACATCCGCGCCGGCAGCCGCACGTCCGTGGCCGGCACGTACCGCTTCCGCCACCGCGGCTTCTCCAAGCCGTTCATCGGCTCGATCACGGCCTACGAGGGCGTCTCGGCGCCGTTCACGGTCGCGTAAGCGCCAAGACAATCAGTCTAGTGTGTGTGTACGTTTCTTTTTTGACGGATAACTGAGGGAGTGAAAATGCATTGTGGTGCTCACAACGACACGCCTCACTTGCTCACCACCGTAAATGCAGACGATGTGCCTTCGTAGGCAGTGATGGCGCCAATCAGCGGCTTTGAAAAGCCGCGGTGACGCAGGCGGTACGTACCAGCCACGGAGGTCGCTACCCCAGGACGCACATACCACTCGCAGACGCTCTTGCTCTCGCTCACGCCCACGCGGTTCCACCGGAAGCGCACGTCCCAATGAGCGTCCGTGAGGTACGTGGACCACTTGCCCGACGCTGCGTCCTGGACCTCGACATCGCAGAACGACGCGACGCGGTCGAGGTGGTTCTTCGGGTGCGCACCGCGGAAGGCGACCGAGATGGTCTCGCCCACGGTGTACGGCTCTTGGCGGGCGTCTTCGCGCAGGTCGCCAAAGGCCTTGCCCCACCCGGCTGTGTCCAGCACGACGCCCGTCTGGACGGTGAGCAGCTTGGACGGTTCAAACTGGCGCGGCGTGGGGCCCTTGTCCAGCGAGATCGTCGGGTCCACGACCGACGCGGCAACACGCGCGAGCTCCTGCTGCACAGCCGCGAGCTGGTTTGGGCCAAACAGTGTGGACGCGCCTTCGTAATTCTGCGTCGCGTACTCCTCGCGTGTGGTGAGGTACTGCGCGTACGCGTTCGAGATCGACACCAACTCGACTTCCGTCACACCGGCCGGCGCCAGAGCCTTCTTGATCGTGCTTCGGATGCGGCGACCCGACATGGTCGAGGTCTCAAAGTTGGTCACGGCCAAGCCAAACTGGCCGATCTTGACCACCTGTACGGGCAGCACGCTGGGCACCCAGGGTACGGGGTTCATCTCGCCCACGGCGAGCAGCGGCACCTTGTTCTTGGTCTGGCACTCCTTGACCCAGGCGGGCGCCTCCTTGATGACCGCGCCGATGGTGCGGAACAGCGGGTTTGGCTTGAGATCGCCTTCCGTGAGCAGCCCGACGCCGCGGCCATCCTCGGTGCCCGCGCCAAAGCTCTGGCCCAACAACGCCGGACACGTTCGGTCCGCGTACCGGTTCTCGGGCGTCGCGACGGCGCCCTGGATCGTCACATTGGAGTAGTCCACGTACGAAAGCTTGGCCACGATCGAGCCCTTGAGTTGCTCGGCGGGGGCATCCAGCAGCTCGAGCAGCTTGGCGGCCTGGCGCCCGCCAATGATCTCGGCGCTCTCAATGTCGTCTTTGCCCTCGCCGCGGAACGTGCCGTTGCCGTTATCGATGCGGTTCGGGCTCACGTCGGCGGCGTTCGAGATGCCGATGCCCACGATCACGTCGCGCAGCTTGGTCTCGACCACAAACTCGGCGTAACCCTTGTTGTCGCCACTGATCAGCTTGTTCTCCTTCGTGAGGCTCGTCGGGTGCACCGGGTACCACGCCAGCACACCGCGGAGCTTGCCCTTCAGGTCGCGAAACTGGAGCGCGCGCATGTCCACGTCGCGGTCAGTCGCGTACTGCGCGCGCTCCTCGGGCGGGTTCGCGAGGTACGCCTCTGGCGAGCGGTTCTTACCACCGTCCACGATCTGGCCCTTGTTCCAGTAGATCGTGCCGGGCGCGACCGAGTCATGGGCTGCGACGATCGCTTGGAGGATACCTGCCACGATCTTGTCGTAGTTCTCGCGGGTAAAACCGAAAATCGACACGTCGTAGAGGAAGTACGCCGACGAGCCGCCCGGCCCGGCGTGCGTGTGCGTGGCGTGGAGCACGACGTTCTGCTCCGTGTAGAGTCCGTCGTAGGTTTTCCCAAGCTGCTTGATCACGTCCTCGTGGACGAGCTGGAACACGGCCTGGATGTCGCAGTTGACAAACAGGAGCCGCTGGTTCGTGTCCGTGTCCTCGACGATGTAGGCGCGCGCGTAGAGCCGGTTGAGCAGGCCAGCAGACTTTTGGTTGCTGTCCGCGTAGCCCATCATGACGACCTCGGCGGCGGGGCCCGTGATGTCGCTCTTGCCGATACCGATGTTGTACGGCGCGGCGCCGACCGTGGCGCTGAGCAGGCACAGCGCGGCGCACGCCGCCAAGCCTGCGAGCCGACGTAGCGAGCGCATGAGCGTTTCTGGAAGAGAGAAGGGGCGTTGGCCGGAAGCAAAAGACCGAATGAACGCCCCTCAAGCTAACGTCGGTACAATCCCCTCGGGGTCTCTCGCCGTTGGGTGAAGATCCCTTCGTTGTGATTTTTTGTCGTCTTCTTGGAGAGAAAACTCATCCCAGCTCGCCATCATTCCGGTATGTCCCACTCTTCGCCGCTTGGTCTCACGTGAAACGTGATTGGCGCAGCGGCGCATCTGGGACAATTTGGATCAAAATCAGTTGAAGTAGGTGGTGAGGAACCGCCAAGTGGCAACGCGAACGTTTTTTCCGAACACGCCGCCTGCCTTCATTCTCCTTTGGAACCCACAGACCGCCGGCTACGGAACAAGGCTTCTCTCTCGTCTCAACCGGGAGGCGGTGGGTAAGGTACCCTGCGCAACGGATCGGAACACGTCTTACGTCTCAGCGGCGCAGCTTTCTAGATCGCCTGCTCGACAGCAGCCGGTCTCTTGACCTGAATCGCACGTTGCTGGCTCTGTCTCACCCACCGGTAGCAGGTCAAACGCGGACGATACACCCTCGTAGGAGACAACGTCTCCGAGCAGGTGCTTAGCAAAGCCGCGGTGCCGCAGTCGGTATCGTCCAGGCGTCGCTCGGTGCACGCCGCTGCGCCGCAACACCCACTTGCACTCGCTGTGGCTCTCGGTGAGCCCGACGCGGCGCCACTCGAAGCGCACGTCCCAGTGCGAATCCGTCAGATGCGGGCCCCACGTACCGGAGTCGGCGCCGAACCGCTCCACGTCACAGAACGACGCCACGCGGTCGGCGTGGTTGCGTGGGTGGCCACCGTAGAATGAGGCCACGACGGTCTCACCGAGCGCGTATGTGTAGTTGACATCCACACGCAAATCGCCGAAGCGCTTCCCCCAGCCGGGCGTGTCCAGCACCACACCCGGCTGGAGGCCGATCAGTCGTGTGCGGTCCACCGACGGCGGCGTCGGTCCCAAGTCCAGCGGCACAGACGGGTCCACAATCGACTTGGCCACGCGCACGAGCTCCTGCTGGACGACCGCGAGCTGGTTGGGGCCAAACAGCGTGGACGCGCCCTCGTAGTGCTGCGTCGCGTACTCTTCGCGCGTGGTCACGTACTGCGCGTACGCGTTCGACATGGCCGCGACCTCGACCTCTTTCACTCCGACCGGCGCCATTGCGTCCCGCAGGCTCGCGCGAATGCGGCGCCCCGCCATCGTGGAGACTTCAAAGTTGGTCACGCCGAGCGCGAACTGGCCGATGCGGAGCATTTGGAGGGGCAGCACCGTGGGCACCCAGGGCCCGAACCACGCGAGCCCGACTGCGAGCAGCGGCACCTTGTTGGCCGTGTGGCACTGCTGCACCCACGCGGGCGTGGGCTGCACGATTGTGCCAAGTGTGCGGAAGATGTGGTTGGGCGCCAGATCTCCTTCCTTGAACCAGCGCAGCCCGCGACCGTCCTCCGTGCCGGCGGCAAAGTTCTGGCCCATGACCGCGGGGCACGTGCGGTGCGCGTACGGATTCTCAGGTGTCGCGACGACGTCCTCGAGCGTCGCGTTCGAAAAGTCCACGTACGTGAGCTTGCCCAGGATCGGGCCGTGGATCTGTTCTGCCGGGGCCTCGAGCAGCCCCACGAGTGTCGCGGCCTGGCGCGCACCCACGATCTCGGCGCTCGTGATGTCGGTGTCGCCCTCGCCGCGGAACGTGTCGTCGTCGGCGTTCTCCACCAAGTTGGGGCTCACGTCGCCGGCGTTCGAGATGCCGATGCCCGCCACCACGCCCGGGTACTGCTGCTCCACGAGGAACTCGGCGTAGCCTTTGTTGTCGCCGGTCACGAACCGGTTGAGACGGGTCAGGCTCGTCGGGTGGACCGCGTACCACGCCAGGACGCCCCTGAGCTGGCCTTCCAGGTCTCTAAACTGGAGCGCGCGCAGATCCAAGTCGTGGTCGGTCCCGTACTTCGCGCGCTCCTCGGGCGGGTTGGCTTCGTACGCCTCGCGGGAGCGCTGCCTGCCGCCGTCGGGCAGCGCGGCCTTGCTCCAGTGGACTGAGCCGGGCGCGAGCGAGTCATGAGCCTGCGCGATCGCCGCGAGGATGCCGCGCACCATCAGCTCAAAGCTCTGCGCCACAAACCCGTGGACCGACACGCCGTAGAGAAAGTACGCGGACGCGCCGCCGGGCCCGCCGTGCGTGTGCGTGGCGTGGAGCACGACGTTCTGGTCCGAGTAGAGACCGTCGTACTGGGCCCGGAGCCGCTGGATCACCTCCTGGTGGACGAGCTGCGTGATGGAATGGAGATCGCAGTTGACAAACACCACGCGCTGATTGGTCTGTGGGTCGTGGATAAGAAACGCGCGCGCGTACAGGCGGTTGAGCAGCCCCGCGGTGGTCTGCGCGCTGTCGGCGTAGCCCATCATGACGACCTCGGCCACGGGGCCCGTGACGTCGCTCTTGCCGACGCCGATGTAATAGGAGGAGGAGGAGGAGGAGGAGGAGGAGGAGGAGGAGGAGGAGGAGGTGGAGACGGCGGCGGTGACGAGCGCCGCGCAGAGGAGCGCGCGCAGCAGCCACGCTGCGGCGCGCGGCCGGCGGCGGCGCGTCCTGTCGGACCCGCTCATGTTTCGTTTCCGGACGAAATCCAGAGAGTAGTGTAGTGTATACACCGTGTAGGTACGTATACCAACGTATACTTTGGACCAAATCACCAAAACCAGTGCTTTACAGCGGGCTGTCAGTGATCGGATCTTCTTTCGCGGCCGCGCTATTGTACCACGTCATTACTGGGCGCCCCATGGCGTTCGAGCCACGGGAGAGATTCCCTGACGCCCAGAGACTCTCCATGAGCGCCCCGAACTCGGTGGAGAGCCGGGCGACGCCGACCAGCGATTTGCTGGCGTGGACTGGCGCGGCGGCAGCCACCGTGGATTGGCGGTGGCCCGCGAGCGCGACCGACGTGGTCGCCATTCTCGAATTCTCGAGGCACAAAGCGCCGCCATGAAGGTGAGCGTAGCTCTCGCGACGGCGATGAGTGCTCGTGGCACCGTGCCCCGATCGGCACGCGGGCTGCCTGATGCGAATGGCACGACGCACGCGGCCATCGCGCCGCTGATCGTCGGCGGCAGGGACCTCCCCATCGGCTCCAAGACGTTCGTTGTGGGCTTGCGAAGCGACCGCGCAGGCAAATCGTTCTGCGGCGGCACGCTCATCACGCCATTTTACGTGCTCACAGCTGCGCACTGTGGCGACAACGTACTCTCCTATGTGGCGGTGGGAACGCACTACCTGGAAGGATCCTAGGACGGGCAAGCCATCCCAGTCAAGAAGAGGACCGTTCACCCGAAGTATCAGAATCTCGCATCCGGGTACGATGTGACGGTGCTCGAGCTTGCGGTCAAGTCGCTCTTCGAGCCGGCCAAGCTCATGACGACCGTGCCTCGCGAGAACTCGATCGTGACGGTGGTGGGCTGGGTGGCCACGTCTCAAGGAGGTGCTCAATCCAGTGTCTTGCTGCAGGTGGATGTGCCGATCATGAACCAAGCCAAGTGCCTTCAGACAATGGGCATCACGGTCAATGGCAACACCGTGTCGTGTGCCGGCGGCGTCAAGAACTACGGGCTGTACGGATCTCGTCCCCATGCACTGTACTAAGAGCTCGCAAACGCACAGGATACAACTATCGTCCCGATACGCATGGGAACTTCCCATTAACTCCCACGGAAGCAATCGGCTTGTACCACAGTATTTCTTGTACAGTGTGTACAACGAGCAAAGAGGGTTTCCGTTCGTAGCACTTGGTCCAGCATGAACTCCATATCAATTCGCAATTCAAGGAGAAGCTCGAGACTACGAGTGCACCCAAGCGGCTTCTTTCCAAGCGTGCGTCATCGGGAACGGGTCCCACGCTGCCGCGTTCTCTCCCAGCAACGCCACACAAATCATCTCTCGTGCGAGGAGTTGCACAGTGGTCTCAGCCAGCGAGGGCAGTGTACCGCACCGTGCGAAGCCCACGAACGCCACACTGTGGCGACTATGGAGGACTTCACCGATGTCAAGAACAGGGAAATTTGACTGTCACTTTCGATTTTCCGAGGCGAGCGTCACATGAAGGTTTTCCCAACTCTTGCGACATTGATCGCCGTCGGCACGGCGCCACGCGCCGCGCACGCACAATCCGGGGCGAATGGCACGACGCTCCAAGCCATCACGCCGCTGATCGTCGGCGGCCCGAAGTCCCGATTGGCACCAAGACGTTCGTCGTGGGCTTGCGGAACAGCCCGGCAGGCCGATCGTTCTGCGGCGGCACACTCATCACGCCTAAGCACGTGCTGACCGCCGCACACTGCAACAGCAACTTGTTGTCCTACGTGGCCGTAGGAACTCACTACGTGGAACGATCGTCGGACGGTGAGGCCATCTAAATTGCAAAGAAGACCGTGCACCCGAGCTACCAGAAGGCCTCAAACGGATACGACTTGATGGTGCTTGAGCTGGCGTCCGAGTCGCGCTTCCTGCCAGCCGACCTCACGACCGCGGTGCCGCGCGACGACTCGATGGTGACAACGGCGGGCTGGGGAGTCACAGCATCCTGAGGTGCCCAACCGAGCGTCATGCTGGAAGTCAGTGTGCCGATAGTCAACCAAGAGGCGTGTGTCCATTCGCTGAACATCACGGCGAATGCCCAGACCATGCTGTGTGCTGGCGCCGCAAACAAGGACTCGTGCCAGGGCGACTCGGGTGGACCGCTGTTCGACGACGCCGACTACGTCGTGGGAGTCGTGAGCTGGGGAGAAGGGTGTGGCCTCGCCGGCTACCCGGGGGTGTACGCGCGCGTCTCCGAGTTCAAACCGTGGATCAACCAGGTCACCGGCAACCGCGCCTCGTGGGTCTACTACGCCTACGACCCCAACGACGACTCGGCGGCCTTGGGACCAACGAACGCATCCACTTCCAGCTTGTAGAACTTCGGCTGTGGCATGCAAGCACGACTCTCGGGGTTTCGCCATGTGTGCTGTTGGTACCATGCCCTAGTAATTTCGTGAGTCACAATATGTCTACAGACCGCCGAAGACGAACACAAGTGATCAAGAGAATGAGCATACACATCCATTGATTGTCTTACACGAGCTGAGGCTCTCACCGCTCGCGTATCAAAAATTTGTAAACGCACTAGATAGAACTACTGGCCCTCAGTGACCATCGCACCGCGACTGGATCGCCCACATGCCCACCACAGCTGCACGAGTGGAGTGGTTCC
>JAMFLL010001987.1:0-11920 GCA_027475725.1 Pythium rhizo-oryzae | reverse complement strand
CGGGTTACGTTGGTCCCCCCACGTGGCAGCGACTGGCATGGTTGGCTTGCCTGACCGGATCACGCCCCACGCCACGGCATTGCCAATCCCCTTGGCACGGGGGTCCGACGCGAATGTGGCCGGCGATGGTGCCACGCTTCTTCCGCTCCCCCAACGTGGCTTCCGGCCGTTGGACTTTCGTTTGTGTGAATGCGGTGGACGTCCGCTCGGGAAGAGTTGCACGTCCGCAAGAGACGATTTGTGGGCTGGAAGAGAGTGAGCATTCGCCGCGATATGTCAGAGGCATGCTCATCATCTCCCAACATTTTTGGCACCACGGCCGAGAAACACTAGGCCAGGTAACTACAGTAGCAGAATACAGCGTATTGCACAGGAGCGACTGGATAGTCGCGTGGCCTAGCGTCGTCTCCTCGTGGATAATCTCTAGATACAGTAATGTACGCGAGCTGCGTAAAGGCGGTCTCAAGAATGAGAAACACTCGCGGACGAGCCGCTCGCACCGCTTTGACGAGCACGCGCGTATCCTCCACAAACTACTTGGTGCCTCCTTGATTGGGCATCACTTGACAGGACCAACAACGTACGACACCCCCGCTATATTCGGATACTGTAGGATCCGATCCTGGCTCGGCCTGGGATGGCCAGCACATGCTCTCGACCCATCGACGCCATAGAGGCAGTCGGTCGTCTGATCTATCAAGACAAACTCGTCACTAGCGAACAGGGTCGGTCTAATGTGGTGTACAGTGCACAACTGAAGGACCTCCCGCGCGGAACAGCACAGTTCACCATTCTCGTGATAGATCCGGTTTGGAAATAGACTAAGAAACATGACCGTGGCGACCTCACAACGCCATTCAACAATCTGGCCCACCACGACATGACCATCGTTGCGGCGTCGTGCAGCGCGCTAGTAGTGTACCACGTGTACCCCTTCACAGTTATGGCAGCCAGAGGCTGCGGCATCACTGTGTGTGATGGCATCAACTAAATGCCCCTGACCAACTGACCGCGCTTGCTTCAAACACGCAGACTCGTCATCGACATGCGCGAGCGGCTGGAACAGTATAGAACACGACCCTCTCAGGCAATCTATCGACACACAATCGCGCTGCTGAGACGGACACACCGGTCTAGGGCGGCCTGTGGCTCCCCAACGCTCCACGTGAACTTGCATGACGCCATGGCGCGCTGGCTAATGCGGATCGCTGGAGCGGCGTTATCTTTCTTGCCTCATCCTGATTCGGACGCCGCGGCACAGCCACACACAAGGCCGACCATATGCCTTCAGCCTCTTACTGTGATCGTCGCAAATGCCACCATATAACAGTGTATACGTACTGATCTATATTTGAACTACAGTATTTGAGAGCAATTTTTCATACGTATTGATATACGGGAATGACGATGAAGGTATCATCACTGAGATCTTTGTGAAAGGAAGGAGAACTCGGCGCGCCCTCCGTGGAAATACACTGTACGTAATGGATTACACTATCTTGCTTAGACATACGCACTTCATTTCTCAGCACTCAGCACTACCAAGGCTCAGCTGCGCGGCCATGACTGGCCGCGAATATGTGGTTGGCACGCCTGGATTGCTCGCTCGTGAGGCGAAACGTTTGCTCAGCAGCGATAGAAGCCTGGACGAGACGCGACATGAGCCTCGCGCGCGCGTTTGCATCCACGGGCGCCGTCTGAGAAAACGATTGTACATGCGAGCGTAGGCGGATGGAGCCATCGTGGTTCAGGCTTTGCCGTTCGAGCATCTCAACGGGCTGAGAACTGCGGCGCAGAGGACGAATGAAGACCACGTCGTCCTGGTCAAGGTACAAAGGCTCGGTACGAGTGCCTTGGTCGGAGTCACCCTCGTTAACCGAATACGCTGAGGAGGCGGGGCTTGCAGAAAGACAGTTGGTGTCGGACTCGTCGCTTTTCAGCTCTTCATCTCCACCGTGCGTTGTGCAATTGTGTTGGATACTACCGGCTCCCAGAGTTTCAAGTTCAGTGAGTCGCAAGCAAGCATCCGAGTCGTTGTACCCGGCGTCCTCGAGTTGCTGGACCAACTTCAGCGAGAACTCTTGCAACGAGCGCTTGCTATCAAGAACTTGCTCGTCCGACGTCTCTTCGTCCGTGATTGTGTCGGAGGAGTTCACGTACGGATATTTGTCCGCACGGCCGAAGCGAAGACGTTCACTGACCTCATTGGCACGCACGCTTATACGGTTGACCGGCTCATCGAGTGGCGTAAGACCACGCGGAGCCATAGAAGCAGGGCGTGGGGGTGGTGCAAGCTTGAGCGCGGGTGGTGATCGAACGCTTGTAACACAGTGAACGCAAAACACGGCAACCACCAGCCGCCGGGTCACACTTCCGCCGTCGAAGACATCGCACTTGAGGCGGCACTTCTTGCACACGCTCTAGAGTGAACCAGGAAAACCACACGTTGTTAGTCCTGTTGTACACTTAGAACTGGGCCCAAGTGTCCGAATCCTATGTACCACTTTGCTGCATCCAGCGCACTTCTGGTGGTGATCGAAGAGTGACGGCAGAGCTCGGCACACCTCGCAGACGATGCTGCGAGACAGACGGGTTGAACTGCGACAATCCTTGGCCTGCATGAGCGTCATGTATCTCTTGGCGTGCGTGATGGTAACCACATCGCCAATGGAGATAGCGATGTCCGCAAAGCTGTTACGTGCCATCTTCCAGAGCAGATGCGGCACGTAAGTCTCCATGGAACCCCGCATGTACACCCCGACGGATCCGCTGGGAAGCTCTTCAAACAGGTAGCACACAGAGATATCACCTCGTACGATCTTTGGATGTGTCAAAGGCGGGCACTCAGGGATGTCGATGGACTGCATAATGAAATAGCCGAGCTTGCGGTCACCCGGGATATCGATCATGCCAAGTTTCTGTGAGGCGCACAAGCAAATATCAGACTCTCCAATTCACAATGTAAGTGCACAGAAGCCACACGCACCTCGAAAAAGCAAAAGTCGCGGCTGGACGTGATGCCGCTGGACGAAGACTTGAGCATAGCCCACTTGACCCCCGTGAAGGCGAAAGGACGGTCGGACGATCGCTGCTCGATGACCTTGAGCACCTCGGCGTCGACGAAGCGCGTACTGAGCTTCTGATGGACGATCCGAGTCGATTCGCTGGTGTCCATGTAAAGCCCTTCCAGCACATCCACGAGACGACCAGGAATAGTGCCTGCGACCAGCAGTGACGAGAGTTGGGCGCTCGATGTGCGGCGGTCGCTGTATGCGCTCACGTCCCCACGCGAGCGGTGCAAGCGCCAGCGCGTAGCGTCGATGGACCTACCATCAAGCCCGACGAAATCCTGGATGGTCTGCGCGAGTGTTGCGTGGGTGTACTCGTGGAACTGGTCGAGTCGCGTCGAGTCCAGCGTCACGGGCTGGAATCGCTGGGGGCGCTGAAGGAGCATGATCGAGCTGTGCACTTCGCGGCGAATGGATCACTGGGCGGAGGCTTCTGGGATTCCCCCAAACGCGGCTCTGGAGAAAAAGCATCTCCGCGCCAGAGCGTGGGAGAAGGCGACCGCATCATCCGCGGGCGCGTGGCGAAGAGGGGCCCCTCGGACCCGTCGATGGCTCCAGAGCCCACTTGCGTGGGACTGAGTCAGTTCAACTCGTGGGCTCGCATATCTTGACACTGTGAAGATGTCGCAAAAGCCAACACCGTGACCACTCGCGCAGAGTCGAAAGGTGCCTACGTCACGAGTGTGAAGCGACGCCACCAGTCGCCCAAAACGGTCGTGAACGACACACGGTTGTGTTGTTCACCACCTTTTTGGCGACTGGTGGCGTGCACAACCCAAGTCTCCCGCAGCCATCCGCGTCCGGCGCTCAGTGCACACTCCGCTTCACTGAAGACATCTAAAAACTGCGTATCCGCTGCACCTGTTCACACTCACGCACGGCGCGATTCCCCTCCTTGCACCGCAATCTGCGATTCCGCAGAACCAGGCCTGTTTCCTTCTAAGAATTCACAGATACAGATCTGAGTCTGATAAGTCTGAGTGTATGTTGTTGCGCATCCAAGTGGCACTCTCGAGAGGGAATCGTTTCCCAGGTTGTTTCGCACTGGCGCTTTGGTCCCCCTGGTGGCGCGTGGAACAGCTCAGCTCGTGGGTCTGAGCAGCTCACCTCCCTCAATCTCCCTCCCTTCAGGAAGCGGCCACCGCCATCGGCCATCTCTCGGTCTTCCATCATGACGTGCCGCCTCAGTATGCGGCCTCTGCTGCTGCTTCTCGTGCTCGCAGCTGCGCTGGTCGCTTCCCCCGCGTGGGCGCAGGTCGCCCCCGGCGCCAGGGACCCGGACGGGGATGCGCCGGCCGCGCCCGCGGTCAAGAGCGCCGCCTTCGAACGCGCCGACCTCGACCACAACGGCGTGCTGGATGCCTCCGAGTTCGCGTACTACACGTCCAGCATCAAGAAGGCGCTGCAGCCCTTCTTCGACTTTGACGCGGTCAGCGACGACGGCGCCTTCAACCCGAACGCGGCCGCGCCGCTTAACAACAACGCGAACGGAAACGGCCCACGCGGCCGCTTCCGCGGCCCGGGCACCAACAAGTTCTGGTCGGGCTTCGTCAGTGGCATCCTCACGATTTGGGCGACGGAGATCGGCGACAAGACGTTCTTCATCGCCGCTATCCTGTCGATGAAGCAGGACCGCGTGGTCGTGTTTGCCGGCGCCGTCGGCGCGCTCATGGTCATGACCGTGCTCTCGGTGGTGATGGGTGTGGTCGCGACCAAGTTCCTGCCGCCGTCGCTTACCCACTACGTCGGCGCGATCCTCTTCGTCGTTTTCGGCGTGCGCATGCTCTACGACGCGCGCAACATGTCGGCCACGTACGTGTTCGTATCCCGCCTCCTTTCTGACGGTCTTGGGGCTGATATGTATCCATTCCTTCTCTTTGTAGCGGCCCATCGGAAGAGCTCGCTGAAGTTGAAGACGAATTGCTGGGCAAGAAGACCGAGGGCGAGGCCGAGTACGTTCTACGCAGGGCGTGAAGTCCACGCATGGATCTTGTGCGGCTAGCTCATGGTATTTTTTTTCTTTTCAGGGGCATGGAAACCGGCCAGGCGAAGCCAGCCGCAGCGACAGGCCCGGAGGGTATGATGCAGGTCTTTACGCAGGCGTTCTTGATGACGTTCCTCGCCGAGTGGGGCGATCGGTCGCAGATCGCGACCGTGACGCTGTCGGCGACCAAGGACGCGTTCGGCGTCACGCTCGGTGCGATCCTTGGCCACTCGATGTGCACGGGCATCGCCGTGGTGGGCGGCAAGTTCCTCGCATCCCGTATCTCAGAGCGCACAGTCGCGATCGTGGGCGGCGCATTGTTCGTGCTCTTCGCGCTCCACTCGTTCATCTCGGGACCGGCCGAGGTATAGAAACTGCGCCTCCGCTCCGGACCATTAGATTCCCTCATCAACTCTCATCACATGAAGATAGGCTTGCATCGCTCCGAGTGTCTTTTTTTTTTTCTTTTCTCGCTCGCCCCAGTTTGTTCAGCGCTATTGAGGCGTCTCGATGGCTATGGATGATGGCCTTCGAGGACCACGAGACGGCAGCGTGGAAGCATCGAGCACGCCAGCGTCATTTACTAGGCGTCGCGACGGCAGAAATCTCATCTTCATGCGGTCGCGATGTGGTCCACCCCAGTAAACCTATCATTACCGGTTAGCTAGACAGTCTCTCTCTAGAAGAGCGGTGGGTGAATTGGAATCTTCCTGTTCACGAGAGCATTGAAGTCAGTGCGAGAGGATACGAGAGTCTGCAACTGCAACTTTTCTTTTCCCGGAGCGAGGTCGTCACTTTGAGATAGATCATCACTCTTGCTGGGGTTCTGTATCGCGCGATGGTACCAGCAGCGCAACTGGGAGAAAAACGAGAAGATGGAGACAATGCGGTCGCTCTGTACAATGATTGCTGTGGATAAATATGCAGGTTTCCTACTGCTACGAACGCCTCTGAAGCCAGAGGGCGTTGGGGATTGGTCCTACCTTCCTACTTCTTAACACTGCTACGGGGAACACTACCACAAAATACTATCCTATCCTATCCAGCGAACTGGCAGCACTCCATCGGTGACAATGCAGCTGCTGTCTCTGGTTCTCGGTTCGTCTCTACGAGACGCCGACCTTCAAAACCCGAACGCACTTGCGGCTTGTCGGCCACTGGCCACGTCGTCTAAAAACGTCAAGATCACGTCGAGAAGCCCGCTCCGGTCGCTAGTAGGGCGGTTCTTCGGACCCCGGACGTACGCCTTGAAGTGGTTCATGCACTGCTTTGAATACTCCTTGTCGTTCCGCCGGATCTGGTCGAAAATATCCGAGAAAGACGGGAACACATCCATGAGCAGCTCTAGCTCTCCCTCTTCCGGGTCGTCATCCTCGACGATCTCCAGCATCTTTGTCACAAACTCGCCAGCACAGCGTTCTAGACCTGTGAAAAAAATACGGTCAGATGTGTCTCGTGGGACAAAGTGGATTCGGATGCGACCACCACTTACCGAGGAGACCGTCGCGCTTCACTTTCTTCTCCTCAAACTCATGTTTGTTGTGCTTCGCTTCAAGCACGCTTCGCTCGTTCAGGTCCGCGGACTTCGCCTGATCGCACGAACCGCCGGTTAGGATATATTAGCAGCGAAAAAAAAAACGCATTTCTCCATACCATTTGATCGATCCGATGTAAGTCTTCGTCGGTGAACGGAATCCGCGTTTGCGGCTCCGAGAAATCGCCCGTCGCGAGGATGTACTGGACCAACGTATCGACATTGTACACGACGATCGAACCGTTCGATCGCACAAACTCAAACTACAAGAAAAAATCATGTCAGTGGCTGGTCGCCTTCGGCGTTCTATCGCCCGTGGATCACTCGCACATACCGTGTGGGGTCCGAGCTCCGTGAGCATGATCGGATCGAGCGTGTTGATCACGCGCTTCATGCGCTTCTTCTCGGGAGACTCTGATTCCGAATCGTCGGTCTCGGCCTTGCGCTTCAACGCCGACAAACGCTCGCTGCAGCGCTTCGTGTGGTGCGGTGTATCGGGTGTCTTCTCGTCGTTAAGCGGTTCACTCGGTCGGCTCGTCGACTCCTTCGCAGGCGCCGTCGTCGGATCATGGGCGAGCGCTGTCGGCGGCGGCGCGGGGGCGAGTGCGTGAGTGTGAGCGTGCGCCGGCGCCGACCCACCGCCTTCCTTGCGCTGGAGCAGGTCGAACAGTTCGGGTTTGGAGAGGTGCATGTAGTACTTGAGCCCGCGCTCGGCGGCAATCACGCGCAGCTCGGCCATGGAGGGCGAGGACCGGGTTTCCATTGTTGAGAGGAGGAATGGGGGAGGCGGCCGTCGAGGGGGAAGTGGTCGGGAGGAAAGCGGCGGATGAGGGGGACTGACGGTTCTTCCTGGTCGCCACGTCCGCCCGGGCAATGGGCACAAAACGGGGAAACCCGCTGACCCTCATCACCGCCCACGGCACGCGGACTTCGAGTCAACCCGCTTCACTTGAGTGCCCATGTTGCTGTTCTGTGTGGGCGGAATCGAAAAACCCGTTTTCTGGGCCACGTTGAACCGAGCGAAGAAAAGGGTAAAGCATGGACCAAGAACCCACACCCCCAAGAACGCGGGTCTAGAAACCCGACCTGGTCACAATCTCCCATCCAACCCGAACCCATCACGGGCATCTTCACGTCGTCGGATCGGGGTTGACTTCCGGGTTTGTGAGCCCAGCGATAAACGGGTCAGCTGACGGGTTTGTCAACTGTATGGGTTCTTTGGACCAGAAACCCGTTTGAAGTGGAGATGCGTCACTGTGTTTCTCGCGTTTGGTTTGCCAAATCGAAAATGGACGAGGTGTTCTGTATCCCTAGACGCAGATGTTGGCGAGTGAAGAAGACCGCAGACCCACGTGGTAACTGCTTCGCGGGGCGGGTTATTCGGCCCGCCCAATCCATTGGGAGGGGGCCGCAACGGAGCGTCCATGAGATGGAGAAGGCGTCGAGTGGGCTGGTATCGATACCGGTATACTACTTCAGTACTTTCGAAAGTCGGTGCTGCGATCGGCAACAAATTGTTGCAGTTGGAGTGATGGTTTGGAGAACCCAGACCATCACTCTATCAAGTGATAGAGAAGCGGTGACCGTATCATTCGTGCAAAGTACGATATGTCTCCACCCGGTCGCGAACGCTGGAAAATGGAAGCGGATGCGCCGTGGGAGACTGCGCTGGACGCTGTCGCCGACGAGATCCATCGAGCTCTGGAGCGAGAGGCTCCGGTATTAGATGGCATAGATGTACCGCCACGCACTCCTTTGGTGCGTGTCTGGGTAGACGCGTTGATGGGCCTTCTGGACGAGCGGCAGCGAGCTCAAGATCCGGAGGGCGCCAGTGAAGTGCTGGATGTGCTGGCGATGCTGCTCGTCGCGATCGGCAACGCGCGATGGAGTCATTGGCTCGAAGTCGAAGGTGAAGAGGGTGGGATCTACTCCTCACAGTGGATCCAAAAGGTTCTCGGCGTCCCTCCCAGTTGTTCCATAGAGAGACTGCTCAGATGAATACTAACGGGGCCAATCATTTGTAGATTGTGGAAGCGCTGGTGGAGGTTTCGTCGCATGAGGAGATCGAAGACTCCCTCTCTCAAGCCGTCAGCATCTGCGGCTCTTTACTCGTCAATGCGGTGGACGAAGACAACGTCGGTTTGGTGATTCAGACTCTTCAGTCTCTCGTTCCAACGACACCGCTGGCCATGTCTTTGGCAAAACCGCTTCCTGAAGATGGGGCTCCCGACGCAAGCCAATGGGCGGCGTGTTTGCTTCGTTTTGCGTTAATGTTTGCCGGTACTCACAAAGAAGAAATGACACGGGAAGCTTGCAGGCCGACGACGCTTTCGGTGCTAACGGGCGCTGGCGATACTGTTACCAAGTGGATCGAGACGACGTGGGAGACCAAGTGGCACGTGAACCGATCCGCTGATGTGAGGGACTTGCTGTTTGGATCGGGAGACGACTGCGTTGCGGCTATCCGACGCGTGTTCCTCGGCTTCTCTGTCGGGCAGGAGGACGACGAATCATTATCTCCTCCTACGGAAGCTGCGGCCTTCATGGCATTGCGCGCCGCAGATGCGCAGCTCGGCCTTGTGCACAGCGTCGACATCACCTTCATCAAAGGCGGGCACGTGCATACTGAATGGAAGAAGACAAGTCGACGAATCCGTGTTGAGGATGTAGACAGCGCACTCCGCGATGGCTACTCGGTCGGAGTGCGAGGGATGCAGACCCGGTGCCTCGCTGTGTTTGAGCTCTGCGACACGCTGCAGCGTGAGCTCGGCCAACACGTCAACGCCAATCTGTACTGTACGTGGGCATACGGATTGCGAGATGGTGAGATCATAACGATTTTGACCACTCTTCACTGGACGGATGCACAGGGACGCCGCCAAGACAGCAAGGCTTTGATCTCCACATCGACGACCACTGCGGTAAGGTTGGGACTCCAACTAGTACCTGTGATATTCGTGCCTCCTCACCGTGGCGTATTTTATTCCTGCAGTATTTGCAATCCAGCTCAAAGGAAAGAAGCGATGGGTCCTCCACGAACCTCAGGATGAGCTGCCGCGACTGTATGATGACACCGCCGCCCAATTGAGCTCAAACACTCCGCAAGTCTGTTCAGAATTGATTCTCGAAGAAGGAGATGTTCTGTACGTGCCACGCGGTGTCGCGCACTACGCAGACACGAAGGATATGGACGAGGAGTCTATCCACTTGACCGTTGGCGTGGAAATTGAGGCTAAGTACACGAACGCACGGGTCCTCGAGGAATGGACGAATGCAGAGCCCGTATCAAATCATCCAGCATGCTCAGCGTGGGAGAAGAGCAGAGGCCTCATGGCGTGGCACCTACAAAGCGACAAGGCATTCCACGACCAGGTAGCCTCGTTGGTCGACTTGCCCGTGTTGGAAGATAAAGTAAGCGCTATCCGCGTCAAGCTGTCAGATGAGCGGGCTTTGTTTTTACAGCGTCGTTCAATGCGGGCTCGTGCCATGGCTACACTTCACGAAGCAGCATGCAACGATCATCGAAACCAACTTGGGCAAACCAATGCATCAACATCACGACCAACAAAAAAGCAACGCCTATAGAGCATTCATTACCAAGAAATACAAGCCAATTTGTCGCACCAGAGCTACGCAACTTCAATCAGTTGCTCTCCTCAAAGTACTCGTACACGCTGCTCTTCACGCCAAGCGCCTCTGCCTTCTCTTCCATCATCGTCAGCCCATCAGGGCACGGTTCTTCGCCAGCGAGAAGCTTCTCCTCGAGCTCTTGGATCGCCACTTCGTAGCGCGCGAGCTCCTCCTCCGGGCCGCTCGCAGCTTCGGCAGTTGTGGCCTCGTCCACCACAGCGGCAATAGGGTAGCTCGGTGCCATCGCGACGCCGCACTGGCCTGACGCGCGCCCCATCTCACGCGACAAGCGAATGTACCCGGCCTCGCCCCACGTGGGTCCCCACGAGTTTTTAACCTTCCAGAACTTCTGTCCGCTCTTCTGGTCGGCGCCGTAGCCCACGACCAGCACGCCGTGGTCGAGCTGTGTGCCGCACTCGAGGTTGAACACGCCCGACTTGTAGAACTGGAACTCGCGCTGGTCGGCTTCGATCGCCACAGCCACGGGCTGCTGCGCAACCGCGACCTGGAGCGCGTCTTCGTCGTTGGGCTCGACGTCCTGGAAGCCCGAGACCTTGACCACGGGGTCGCACTTGCGACACTGCTCCACGGCGGCGTGGTACTCGTACGCCGACTCGGCGCAGATGCCGCGGTGCGTCTTGATCCAGTGGAACGCGTGGTCCATGAGCCCGCCGTTGCAGCCCTGATCACCGTCGTGGTCGCAGTCCACCAGCTCCTGCTCCGAAAGGCTCACGAGCTTGCCGCTCGCGACAAACGCCGCGCCCTCGACGGCCCCCGTGGTCGAGAACGCCCAGCACGAGCTGTACACATGTTCCCTCCGTTAGTTTTGCATATCCTAATTCCAGTCAAACAGTGGCGTCGTGCGGTGGTAACGTACCCACACTGGCCTTGGTTCTTCACGGGCGTCACGCCGCCCTTGGCGACCCAGTCCACGCTGTCGGGCACGCTCCCGACCTCGACGGGGCGGCGCTGGACGTCGCTCGCGCTCGCGTTCCGCATGGCGGCCTCGCGGCGCGCGAGGTACTCGGGCGGCATGCGGAAACCTTTCTTGGCCGCGGCGAACTCGTCAAACGTCAGGTGCGAGTACGCGTTGTGGCCCAGCTCGAAGCTCGCGCCGCCGCGCGCGTTGTGGGCCTCGATGAAGCGGTCGTTGTCGATGAATGTCTCGAGGCGCCGCGCGTACTCGAGCGCGTTGCCGAAGCGCGTGGCGTACAACGCCATCCACTCGGCAAACTTGTGCTCGTAATCGACTTCACTTGACGCCGACGCGGACGCCACGGCGACCGTGGTGAGCCAGCCGATCCACCCACCGACGCGCATTATTGTTGGCTCGTTTGGTTCGTTGGGTTTTGTTCTCGCGACCTGCGCGCTTATTCGCTTCTGAGAGGGGTTCTGCGTTCTCCCCCGTGGGTGGAGCGAGCGGCCGCGGCTCACGTTCGCTCTCCATCTCTCACGAGAGAAGGAAAAGCGATCTTCGGGGGTCGCGCGAGGGATGGGTGGATACGTTGAAGCGACCTTCAAGCGACCTCCACGATCCTGAAGAGGCGCCGACGCCATTGCGTTGAGGAGAAAAAGGGAAACAGGGGGAAGACGTTGTCGCCGCCGCCAGCATGTCGTCGCTGTCGCTCGCGCAGGCCGAGCTGCTCAAGGTCGGGCCCATTGCGAGCCGCCACTCGCTGCGCCTGCTGCCGCTGAGCAAGAAGA
>JAMFLL010001986.1:0-11938 GCA_027475725.1 Pythium rhizo-oryzae | reverse complement strand
AAACACCGGTAAAATACTGGTTCGGAGCACCCTGTACCGGTTACTTGGTACGCTCCGCCAGACCGGCTACCTACTGGTTTTACTCAACTTCCTCCTACTGTACCGGGGCGGGCTGACCTGAGACCGGTCTCAACCAGCCTCGGGTGGCTTCACACGCTGGGCGACGTCCACTGGGATCTTCCCGTTGCTGGTTCTCTCGGCGGGAGCTGGGCGACGGGGCGACCGGGGGTTCTCTTCCGAGAAAACCGGCGCGCTTCATCACACATCGTGCGGCTTGTCGTCGATCGCGGGAACGTCATCAGCGACGTCGTGCAGCTGCTTGAATCGAGTGTAAGGGATGTGGCCAAGGCGGGCATGCCACAAGTCCCACTCCGTCATCTGCGATGCGCTCATCGAAGTCCCCCACTTCTTCGTCTCCACTCGGATCTTGTAGATGTTACCATCCTTCTTGGCGGTCATCACGTGGCTACCCTTGTAGCGGAACGTGCATGTCTTTCTCTGGAACTGTACGTCGACACCCTTCTCCACGAGCTTGGCGACCGAGATCAAGTTGCTATCCAATGCCGGGATGTGCAGCACGTTCGACAGAGCAATCTGTGTGCCGTCCTTGAGTGCGAGTGCGACCTGGCCGATGCCAGTCGCGTTGATCCTCGTGCCATCCGCAATGTTGATCGGGATCGGCTCCATGAGCGTCAAGTACTTCGTGAACACCTCGCGTTGGTTGGTCATGTGCGAGCTGGCTCCTGAGTCCACCGGCCACACAGACTTGTCGATGCCGGCGCCTGCGGCAAACGCGTAGTTGTTGCGGGCTCGCTCTGCGCGTCGCCCCGAGTGTTCCTCGTTCTTCTTCTTGCGGCAGTCGACCTCCTTGTGTCCGACCTTGTCGCAGTAGTGGCACTTCCCCTTGAAGCCGCCGCGCGGGCCCTGGTTGCCGCGCCGTCCAACCGCAAACGCGTTCTGCGTCGGCAGGGATTCTTCCTCCATCTCCACGCCAGAGAGTCGAACGATCACCTCGTGCAGCGTGAGGTTGGGCGTGTTCTCCAGCACGCTCACGATCATGTGGTACTCGTCAGTGAGACTCCCGAGCAGCATGACGATCTGCTGGGTCTCGTCAAGATGATCACCGAGTGCAGCCGACTTGACGACGAGCTCCTGGAACTGGTCGACGTGCTCCGAGAAGCGGGTGCCGGGCTGCATCTTGAGGTTGTGGAGCTTCTTCATGATGAGGATCTTGTTCTTCAGCGTATTCTGGTTGCACCGCTCCTCGAGCAGCGTCCACGCCTGAAGTGCTGTCACCGCACCGCGGATGTAGACCTGGAAGGTCACGTCGACTTCTCCGGCAATCACGCCGAGGGCTCTCAAGTCGTCTTCCTTCCACTTGGCCGACGTGCGGTCGGTGTACGCGTCGTGCTCCGCACTCACGATGTGCGGCAGCAGCCCCTTACGCGCGAGCTTCATGCGGAAGTGGAAGTGGTTGTCCTCGCGCAGCTTGGTGTCCATCGTGCTTGGGCTCATAACCTGTTGAGGTCAGGCTGTTGGATCGTTGGTAAAATCGAGAGTGAATTCATTTCCATGCACACAAGTCTAGTTCCCCTCACTCGGGAGTACGTCTAGCCTGCTCTACCCTACTCTTGGCCACTCGTTGCCCGGTCCGAGGATCGAGGATCCTCGGAACCACACATCCTGTCACAAGTCACAGATATATGACCATGTGACCGGGACTCTTTTCGTTCCCCCTTTCGAACCGTGCGTCGGGCCGCCGTGACAGACTCTCACGTCCATCCACAGCATCCGGCCGACAGAACTGTCAGAACAGATCAGTCCGGTTCGCCTCGGTTCGTTCAAACCGGGCTCCGCGCACTTGACCGTCACACGTCACAGATGTACCCATCTGTTCTTGACCGGCCTTGCCGCCAACGACACATGTCGCAGATTACTGCTCCAGTGCATGCGCCATCTCAACAGAGTCCGAGACCGACAACGACGACGAAGTTGCCGACAACTCAGTCGACTACCAGGCGATCAGGCAGATCCGAGATGCTGCGCGCAAGGCGACCGACAAGCACATTGCAAAGACGGTCTCGGCTCGAGCCAAGAGGGTGTTGGACAAGATTCGACTGAGGGTCGCAAAGTTTCGCAAAGTTGCGACGTACTTTCACCGGTCGCCGAAGGCAAAATATCGGTTGATGAGTATCCAGCAAGCAAAGAGCAACTCGGCACGTTCCCTCATTCTCGACTGTCCGACCCGTTGGAGCAGCACCCACGCTATGCTCGAGCGTTTTGAGGTCATCAGGGGCGCGTTGAAGCCTTTTTTGCTCGTCTTGCCACTCCCACCGGTGTTACGGAGTTCTCTGACGCCGTGCTGAAGGAGGTGTTGACGCGCGAGGACTGGTTCTACGTACGGTGCTTGCTCATTATCCTCACGCCATTTGTGTAACGGGGTATTGGTTACACGCCCCCGGGTTACATTTGTAGTGTAGGGTACATAACTGGTGTGGTCCACTTAGGGTACGGAGGTATCCTAAGTCATGACTCAGGATTATTAGGTTAGGCAGGGCATATGTTTTATGGCAGGTTTTCCCCTGGGGGGGAAAACCCTGGGCCACAAATAGACAGTCTGTCTTTAGCCTTGTATGGCGCTCGTCGATCAGGGGATCGACTCGGAGCGACAGCCCGACCAAGCAAGAAGCTTCCTCAGCAGCAAGGTGCTGTAACGGCAGCCCGTTACACCTGGTAGCACTTGTACTCCTTTCAACACCGACATCGTCATGTCCGAAGCTTCCCACGCTTCTGCGGGGCCTCCCACGTCGACCGCGCGAGAAGACCACTCGTACCTCGACGACGAGCAGTGGAGCTACGTTCTGAAGCTCGACGCCATCAATGGGCGTGCGAGTACGATCGACCTCCTCGGGAAAGACCCCGCCGATGTGATCGATCACATTGCGCGTTTCCGCGCATACGAAGAACAGCAGTTGAAGTTCGTTCTCGAGTCGGTGACGGCTCGAGTGTCCGCGGCGCCGCCCCCGGCTCTAGGCCCCACGCCCACGGTGACCGTGATGCAGTCTCCTGCCCCGCCGGCAACTCCGAAACCCCTGCGTGTGGCGGTCTCGAAGTACTCGGGTACCGAGTCGGAGAACTTGACGTTCTGGCTGCGCGAGAACGAACTCGGTATTGCAGCGGCGCGCATCACCGATGAGCAGCAGAAGATTATCTTCACCATCTCCAACATGGATGGCGTCGCCAAGACTTGGGCTCTCACTTGTGAGACTAACCGGCCGGGTTACTTCTCCAGTTTGAAGGCGATGGCATCGGAGATGCGGGCGATTTTCGAACCGGCCAACGTGGCCCATCGGCAGCGAGCTGCTTTCCTTGCGAGCGTCCAAGGATCTCGTGAGTTGTCCGAGTACGTCCAAGAGCTGCGCCAGCTCCGTGCCACCATGGCTGCGAACGCGATCGCTGAAGACGTTATGCTGACGGTCTTCATGGACGGCATGAAGCCGGGTCCGGCTAAGGCCGCCGTCTTCCGCGAGGAACCCTCGACTCTCGAAGATGCCTTCGCGATCGCGACGCGTGAAGACTATATCCAGCGTCTTACTCGCGGTCTTCCCGCGCAGCCGTCGACGTCCGACGCGGTCGCCGCCTCTCAAGCTCAGAGCAGGACGGCACTGCCGCCGGCTGAGCCGATGGACCTCAGTCTGATCGACCTCAGCAACATCGACCTCAGCACGGTCGATCTCGCCGCCATCGACGCGAGAGCTCTCCACATCAAGTGTTTTACTTGCGGGAAGTTCGGTCACTTCCAGCGTGATTGCCCGCGTAATCGCGGTCAGCAGACTTTCCGCGGTCGCGGTCGCCGAGGAAATCGCTTCTCGGCCAATCGCGGCGGTCGCGGCACCGCATCTCAGGGAAACGCGAGTCCCCAGTAGATGCGGGCCGGTCTGCTGGGCCAGATCCAGCCCCACCAGAAGTGTCTGCTAACGAGACGCGGAAGGAGGGCTTGGCCCCTCGAGAGGATCTCCTCTCGATGACTGACATGCAACGCGTCAGCGGCGATCTTCTGATCGTCTCTGCAAGAGTAAACGGCTTCGCGCGCCCATTTAAAGTCCTAATAGACTGCGGTGCGACGCGCAATTATGGTCGCAAGCAAAGTATTGCTGAGAATGCATCCTTACTTGCACAAGCTTGTACAAGAGACCGCGGGCGAGTCTCCGTTCGGTTAGCTACCGGCATCGTGTCTACGGTGAAGCGTATCGAGATGGATCTCCGCGTGGCCTTCCACGATTTCGATTCGACCGAGCAGTTCACGGTCATCGACATGGATGATCGGTTTGATCTCATCCTCGGGATGCCGTGGCTCGAACGCCACGAGCCGTGGATCGACTGGCGGTTGAAGTCGATTGGAAGTACCTCTTCCGGCAAGAGTGGGGCTCAGGTGAGTCATGAACCCTCCCTCGCTCGCCGAGAGGCTTACTCCATCACGGAGGACGACGGCATGGCGTGTTTCGTCGGCGTCTGTGACGTTCTTCAGGATCTCGATGCGGGCGAACCCCGTACGCCAGAGGCGGCCCCGTCGAGGACAGCTCGACGAAGTCGCGAGCGTCGCCGCCGTCTGCGAGCGCGGCGGAGATCTGCGCAGGTGGACTCGCCGGCGCCGGCGGAGGTGCTGAGCGTCATCGACGCTATCACCGGTGCCGCGGTTGATCTCGCGACAGTAGATGTTCTTCCACTGCCGACATTCTCGGAACTCTTTCACCTGGAAGAACAGTCTATGGAAGACTTCGTCGAAGATCTCAAGAATGGAGAGATCGCGGAGGTCGTTGTGCTCCGGTCCGAGAAGGATCTCGTCGAGTTGAACACCTCCTCCGTCATCGACGAGTCCGTGATGGCCGAGTTTCGTCAGAAGTTTGACACGCGCCGAGGGTCGGCGATCCTCAAGGATCCTACGGATCGGTATTACCCGTTGGTCAAGCGCTTCTCGACGACTTGCCTGAGCAAGGACCCGCCCAGCGGGCTACCTCCGGATCGAGGTGTGCGTCATGAGATCAAGCTCAAGCCAGGGTCCAGCTACGCGACGGTTCGCCAGTGGCCCCTGCCAGCCGAACAGTCGGACTTCATCGATGCCTTCTTCGCGAAGAAGCTCCAGGATGGTCTGGTGCGCGAGAGCGTCTCGCCCCACAGCGCGCCGACGTTCTGTGTGCGCAAGCCCAACGGCAAATGGCGCATTGTACATGCGTACAACAAGCTCAACGCTCAGACGGTCCCCGCCCAGACCCCGATCCCCCGGAAGGATGTGATCATCCACCGGATGTCCGGCGCGAAGAAGCTCAGCTCTTTGGATCTGGTTGATGGTTACTACCAAGTGCTCATGGAGCAGATCGACATTCCGAAGACTGCAGTCAGCACGCCCAGCGGTATGCTGTGGGAGTGGCTTGTGATGCCTCAAGGACTCTCCAATGCTCCTGCGACGTTCAACCGTCTTGTGACTCATCTGTTCCGTCCTCTTCGCGGCTTCGCGCAGACGTACTTCGACGATATTTACGTCCACACGAAGCCCGTCGCCGGTCGAGATCTCGACGATCTACACGAAGAACACCTACGCCAAGTTCTCGAGTGCCTCGAGGAGCATCAGCTTTATGCCAACTTGGATAAGTGTATCTTCGGCGCCTCCGAGATTCCCGTGCTGGGCTGTTTCGTCGGCGTCGAAGGAGTTCGGGCTGATCCCGAAAAGATCAAGGCTATCGCGGAGTGGCCGTCTCCACAGTCGGTCAAGGACCTCCGGAAGTGGCTGGGCCTCGCCAACTACCTCCATAGGTTCACCAAGAACTACGCCGAGATGGCTCGGCCGCTGACGCAGCTGCTCAAGAACGACGTCGAGTGGTCGTGGTCGTCAGAGACGGAGCAGGCCTTCCAGCACATCAAGTCCAGCTTGCTGGAGGCTCCGATCCTGGCGCTCCCCGACGATACGCGGCCGTATAGCGTCGTCTGCGACGCCTCCGACTATGCGATCGGTTGCGCGCTGTTGCAGAAGGATGACGACGGTCATGAGCGTGTGGTGTCTTACCAGTCTCGCCAGCTCCAAGCGGCGGAGAAGAACTATCCAGTTCACGACAAAGAACTGTTGGCCATGAAGTATGCACTCGTCAAGTTCCGGGTACACTTGCTCGGCTCGCTGCCGTTCGTCGTTTACACCGACCACGCGTCGCTGCGTACGGCAACGCAGTCACCACACTTGTCGCCACGGATGGCTCGCTGGTTGTCATTCTTTTCAGAATACAACTTCTCAGTTGAGTACAAGCCGGGCCGGCTTAACGTCCTGGCGGACGCGCTCTCGCGGAGGCCCGACTACGAGCTCAACCACATCACATCGCTGGTTTCTGATGTCTACGAGCTCATCCGTGACTCGTACGCGGAGGATCCGCACTGTGCCGCGATTCTAGCTGCTCTCGCTGATCCGAGTCGGACGAAGGAACTCGGTGCACGCGTGCGTGCGCAGCTTCACCGCTACCGACTGTCCGACGGTCTCCTGATGTATCACGTCTCGCCCGGCGAGAGTGACCGTGTGGTCGTCCCCGCTGATGAGGATCTCCGCTACGTGATCACGTACGGCGTTCACGACGCTCCAGGCGCCGGCCACCTCGGTCGCGAAAAGACCTATGCACTCCTGTGCCAGCGCTTCTGGTGGCCGCGCATGTACAAGTGGGTCTCCCGCTATGTACGCACGTGCGATACGTGTCAGCGCGTCAAGCCCTCGCCGCACACCCAAGCGCCGCTCCAGAGTCTCCCGGTGCCCAGCGAGTGCTGGAAGTCCATCAGCATGGACTTCTTCTTCGGCCTGCCGCCGACGGCAGCGGGACACAATGGTGTCGTGGTGTTCGTCGATCGCCTTTCCAAGATGGTGCATCTTGCGCCGGTCTCCGTCAACGCCACCGGACGCGACTGCGCGCGTCTCTTCGTCGATCACGTTTTCCGTCTGCACGGCCTACCAGACTCGCTGGTCTCGGACCGTGACCCCAGGTTCACTGGCGATTTCTGGGACGGACTTTTCCAGATCTTGGGCACCAAACTCGACATGTCGACGACGGATCATCCGGAGACGGACGGTCAGACCGAACGCGCGAACCGCGTTGTCGAGGATATCTTGCGCTCGTACTGCGCCGAGCATCCAGATTCCTGGTGCGAGCACCTGCCGCTCGTTGAGTTCGCGATGAACAACGCGGTGCACGCGTCCACGGGCTTGACTCCGTTCTACGTCAACGGCCTCCGTCATCCGGCCTTGCCGCTCTGCCTCATGGGCACGTCTCAGTCTGGTGAGGGAGGGGCTCGGCAAATCCTTGCCTCCCAGCTGGCTGGCATCCGCAAAGCAGCTGAGCGGCGCCAGCTTGACGAGTTCATCTCGTCCCGTGTGAACGTGGTCACCCGCGTTCGTGACGCGATGGCGGCTGCGCAAGATCTACAGAAGGAGAACGCGGACAAGCGAGGTCGCAACAACACGCAAGTGTTTAAGGAAGGGGACTTTGTTTTGGTTAACACGAAAAACCTATCGGCCGACGCCGTGTCCAGCTTGGGCAGCACGAAGCTCTTACCGCGCTTCATCGGACCGTTCCGAGTGGTACATCGAAGCGGCAACGCGTACCGCCTCGACCTCCCGAGCTGGCTGCAGACGCACCCGACGTTCTACGTCGGCCTTCTGAAGGCATACGTCCAGGCGGACGACGCTACGGACCCGGATCCTGGCGACGCGGAGGACGCGGCTCGTCAAACGACGACTCGTTCGACCACGGCGAGCGCGAGCGCGAGCGCGAGCGGGAGCGAGAACGTCGCGGGTGCGCGCGGCGCGAGTCCGGAGATGCCGACCGACGAGAGCGTCGCGAGCTCCGGCCCAGACCGGCCAAGAGCTCCGCCTGCACCACCTGTTGGCGACGAAGATCTTCGTTCTCGCGCTCGAGGCGAGCGAGACGCTCCAAGATCGTTACCAGTCCCTGGTTGTGACGAACGAGCTCGTCGTAGTTCCTCTTCACCCACGGAAGATCCGAGTCGCAGCGCTGCTGCAACGCGTCCAGTCGCGCCAGCTGATCCGGGTCGATCGAGCGCGCCGCTGCCTGCGGATAGTACGGCGGGGCCGAAGCGGGGTAGTCGCATCCGGAGGCCGATCCGTGCGCCGGCGCCTGTTCTTGACCGGAATGGCGTGCCCCACTACCACGTGGAGGCGATCGTGGGCGGTCGTATCCGCGCGGGGCGCCGCGAGCTTCGGGTGAAGTGGCTTGGCTACCCAAGTTCTCAAAATACTTGGGAGGACGCAGATCAGCTCCGTCACGACTGTGGTGATCTCGTTCGCGCGAGCGAGCGGGATCACCCCACGTGGTTCCAGTAGAAGCTGGCGCCGACGAAGAAGAGCCGGGACGAGTGTACGCCTCGTGCCCGCGGAGGTCCTCCTCCAGCATCTTGGTGACGACAAGTCGCGCGAACGTGTAGCGCATGTCGCGCACGCGCCTCACGTCACCGACGGTGCTGAGCTGCTTCAGCCGCGAGATGTCGACGTGCTTCGTGCGCTGGACCCAATCCCAGAAGCGACAGTCCCAGTCGTCATGTGTTTCGCCGGGGGCCAACACATACGGGATGCCCGGTGCCTGTGAGGCTTCCAGATGGTTCTGTCGCACGAGTGTTCGCGCCGTGGCCATGATCAAGGTGATCGGCGCCATCACCGCGTCGCGGCTGTGCGGGCCGCCGTCGACGCCGAAGTCGAAGAGCTCGCGCCCATGCGGAATCTGAACCGGCAAGCGCTGGTCGCGCTGATCGCGTCGGTCACGCGAGGGCGCGCGGGCGAACTCCCGACTGCGGATGTCGTGGTCGGACTCGGCGTCGTCGTCCGATGCGAACTGGTCGTCGCGGATATCACGATAGTAATCGTTCGTGTCTCGACCGCCACGCGCGTGGCCCGACATCTTGCCCCGGGGCTTGGTGTCTTGCGCGAAGGGTCGCTTGTCCACCGGTGGACTCGACGGTTTCTCCTCCGCGTGGTCCGGCGCGCGCTTGCTCTCACGGTCTGCGTTCACGCCGCGCTTCCGAGGTTTCGGCTCAGCGACCTCGCCGCTCTCGCGATCTCTCTTTCCGTTGCGACGGGCGTCGCGATCGTCGCTACTCGAGTCGCCTCGATCGGGGGTCGCGCAACTCGCGTCGGAGTCGTCGCTGTTCCCGTCGTCCTTCGGGGCCGCGCGCTTGTGTACTGCGCGCATTCGACCGTCGGGTCGAGGCGGCAGGTGTGCCTGCCCGGCGTTCTCCGGGGTATTCCCCAACGGGTGGGTGCGCTCCGAGCGCCACGTCGCACTCGGCAGAGAGACCGCTCTCCGCCGTTCCTGCGGATATTCGAATCCCCTCTCTTCTTCTCCTCGCCAGCTTCTAGGACCCCTGGGGTCCTCTATTTTGAGTGGGGGGTGGTGTAACGGGGTATTGGTTACACGCCCCCGGGTTACATTTGTAGTGTAGGGTACATAACTGGTGTGGTCCACTTAGGGTACGGAGGTATCCTAAGTCATGACTCAGGATTATTAGGTTAGGCAGGGCATATGTTTTATGGCAGGTTTTCCCCTGGGGGGGAAAACCCTGGGCCACAAATAGACAGTCTGTCTTTAGCCTTGTATGGCGCTCGTCGATCAGGGGATCGACTCGGAGCGACAGCCCGACCAAGCAAGAAGCTTCCTCAGCAGCAAGGTGCTGTAACGGCAGCCCGTTACAATTTGCCAACGTCACGGAGCGTCTCAGTGGTGAACAGTATCCGACATTCGTGCAGGCGTTTCCATACTTACGCATGATGAAGAGGTATTTGGAGCGCGAGAACCTCTTTGAGGACGACTATGCGCTCGTTAAGAATGAGCCTTTTGCTGATCAAGTGCTTCGGGATATGCAGTATGTTCGCATGGCGTTCCTCGATTTGTTTTCCGAACGCTTTCGTGGAATGGATAGAGACCTCATGTGGGTGCCGCTTCTCGATCCAAGACTCGTCGACAAGAGCTACCTGTCCGACGACGAGCATGATTTCGCCCGTGATTGCCTTATTGATGCCATGATGAAGATTGAAAAGCCCAAGAAGAAGGATGAGGCTTGCCACATTCCCGTGAATGCGTCACCAAGCTTCTTTTCACCGCCTCGTGTCAAGAAGACAAGCGTGATTGACGAGTTCGACGCCGTATTGTTTGGAGAGAAGCAGCAACCTCTCGAAGAGATATCAGAAGAAGAAGAATGGAGGCGTTTGTACAACAAGTGTACGACGGAGGCGACCTTGTGTCTCAGCATGGCAGGCAAGCCAAAAGAGCGCCCTTTGGAGTGGTGGAGAGCTAACAAGACCGCGTACCCGATCATCTGCAAGCTGGCACGCAAGTGGCTTGGGTGCGTTGCAACGTCTGTACCCTCCGAGCGAGCATTTTCCACTGGGGGCAACGTCGTCAGCGTGAAAAGGGCGGCCCTCACGCCAGAGATGGTTGGTCACCTTGTAATGATCGCGCAAAACGCGAAGTCAAAGATTCCAACCCATCCGAGCACTGAAGACAGCGAAGGTAAGTTCCTGGATTTCCACATTTATTTCATCGCTAACATTTGGTTCAATCTGTCTAGGCTGCGACGGCAACGGTGCCAAACAACGCGTCTAAGTCGAAGGCGTTGCGCAAGTTCTTGTTCGCTTCCTGCTTGAGGGGCAAGATGGTGTTCTTGGTGGGGGCGGTGGGAGCAACTTGGATTGATTCGAGTAAGAGGGCGAAGAATCCCTGTGCGTCTGCGTCCGGGCACGAGAAGCGCAGTCCGCTAATAGAGACTTCCTAGGGGCCTTGCATTAGAAGAATTAGTTTTTACACACAAATAGGGATCATGGAAACATACCGCCTGGTCAGTCGTGAGTTCTCGCATCCGCTTCTTCGCCGATTGTCGAATGTCCACGCCATTTGCGGCAGGACTCGCCAACACCACATCCTTGTCCCTGCCAATACGGTCAATGTAGGACCGCTGTCCGGAGTGAATCTTGAACGTCACCATCTTGGCGCCGTCTAACTCGTCATCCACCTCGCGAGCCAGAAGGAACCAGTGCTCTTTATCGAGAGAGCGTCTTGTTGTCCCCCGAGCCGTCCATAGATCCTGCACGGTCGAAGCGATGCGAGCAAAGAGCGTCTTGTTCTGTTTCAACACGCTGTCGAGTCGCTTGGAGACCTCGTGGCGATGTCTGGTGACAAGGTCGAGAATCGCTTGCTCATGACGCACCGTGGCAGCATCAAGACACGCTCTTTCCGTCTGCATTTCCGCCGAGTGTCGAGCGATGATGCGCTCAAGCGTCGTAACAATCGAGTCATCTTCCACTGCTTCCTCAAGCGACCGACGGAGTTCCCGCTCGTTTGCAGCGTCTTGAGCGAGGTCGTCCGCGCGCAGCGTCGACGCTGCAAGCTCGAGCTCGAGTTGGGCGTTGCGAGTGATCGCGTCTTCGAGTCACGCTTCAAGACGATTGATCTGGTCTTGGAGTGTCTGTGCTGTGGCGCACGTGCACGTCTGGGCGTCCATGCTGACGAGCTCGCGGTGTTACTCGAGTCGACGTCGTGGAAGGGCAAATGTGCGTGTGCTTGTCCTTCGGCGCGTACGAACTTCTCAACGGCCTGGAAAAATTGGGCAGGAAGGGGGGACGGAGCTGTTCAAAATTGTATGAAAATTTGTATAGTGGTCTTAAATGAGCGGATCACAGTACCCTCGGTTGGGGTTTTGAGGTTTGTGGGACTGAACCGCGAACCCAACCTCGTGGTTGTGGTTTGGTCAACCGGGCAACGTTCGCAGCTCTAGTTGTTTGTGTTTGTTGTTTTGTGTGTGATGTATGTGAGTATGTGATTGTGTGTGTGTAGCGTAACCCGCTGTCTGACAGCTTGGCCGAGCGGTTAAGGCGATAGACTCGAAATCTATTGGGGTAACC
>JAMFLL010001985.1:0-11944 GCA_027475725.1 Pythium rhizo-oryzae | reverse complement strand
ACAAACTATGCAGATCACCGGTCAACTTCGCTGGGTGACCGGTCAACTTCGCTGGGTGACCGGTCAACTTCACTTGGACTTGGGGATTTCCAGGCACTCCACCACAGCCGCCCCTTGTGACGCTTCAGCCGAAGGCGGGACAAGCGAACACCCCGACGACGAGCGCTAGCTGGCGCTCCTTCCACGCCAACCTTCTGCCGCCATACTGCACATCCCCGGAACCGCGTCGATCACTCCTTGTACCCTGACCGGTCGGCATCTTTGGCCTTGGCGCGCTCTTCTGTCGGCCCATCCCTCCACACGGCGCGCCGATAGAACTCGTCTTCTTCGTCAAGCTCCTTCTTCTGAATGCGTTCTCGCCACGTCTCCTCACGATAACGTGCTTCCTCCAGGTCCCACTCGAGCATCAGGCATCGGATGTCTTGCGCGTCAGCATTCCGCATCAAATTCTGCCACGTCTGGTCCTTCGCGAACGTGTCGTGGCAGGCGAGCAAAAACAGGTAGTCTCGGCTGCGGCTCAGCGAGACGAGCGAACGCGGCGGATAGTTGCCCAAGAAACCCAGATCGTTATTCCTGACCATCGACACAATGGTGATATCCGCTTCTCTCCCTTGACTTGAGTCAGTCGTCCGGATCTCCAAGTCCATGTAGTCTTGCAGCAGGTACCGACAGTTCGAACCCAAGAGGTTGTCGATCAGACGCTGCTGCGCACGGTAGGGCGTAATCACCAGCACACTCTTCCTTTTCTCTCGCTGGTTGAGTCTGGAGCATCCTTGTTCCAGCTCATCTTCCCGCTGGCGTTTCCTCAACACCCACCGAATACGCCACAGGAGATCAAACACCGCTGTGGCCTCGACACGGTTCTCGTAGTTGGCTTCTTCATCCGTACGATTCCTTGGGTCCTTCAGCATGGCTTGTTGCTGCATCTCACTCACAGTCTTCGCCGGGCTGATCCATAGCACTCGTTCACTGTTGACGGCAATTGGCGATCGCGACCCTGTCTGTTCTTCCGACTTGCGCATGAAACTCTCGGCCAACAAGATCCGTGGCAAAACGAGGTCGCGAAGATAATCGTCGGACTGTTTGGCCCGGTCCTCCAGCTCAAAGTCATAAAAGGGAGCGGGGAAGCTGGTGATCCTCGGGTGGCTGCGATACTCGGCAGTCATCGTAATCCCCGGGAACACGGGAAAATCGGCTGCTTGACTCGCTGCATGCTCGCCCGCATGCATCGCTGACCACGTTAACTTATGGCGCCGCGATGCCTCCCGCGAACCCCCTTTCTCGCTCTGGAATGTGTCTCTATCCCGCTCAGCGATTTCGACAAACGGTCGCAGTTGCTTCAGATCTCCGATGTTCACCATGGTTTTAGTTGATGGTCGTAATGCTTGAGTCAGGCTCGCTTCGATCGTCTGGCCGCCCTCATCATTGATGACGAGGTCAAAGTCCAGATTCCAGTATTCGCGCTTCCCTAGCTGTGACAGCGTCGCGACCACGATCGGAGTATTCTTGAGGAGCTGCGCCTCTTCTTCCGCGACCATTTTACGCAGCTCTTCTTGCTTGAGAGCTGGGCTTGACCTGCGCCGGCGCTCTTCAAAATCCTCGAGATAACATCGGAGATAGCACGGCCGCAGTCGCGCCGCTGGCTGGAAAGTATCACCATCATTTGAGTTCGGCGTGCCCAGCCGCAGCACATCTTTCACGCTCGCATACTTGTTGTCGATCAGACGTGCCATGTCTTCTTCAATAGCAGCATTCGTCTCTGACACAATCGCAATTCGATGGTTGGGGTAGGCACTCCGATACGCGTACACCAGTTGAGCTATCAGTGTCGTCTTCCCGCACCCGTACGGCCCTCGGGCCAACACAATCCCACGATGCGTCAGCGCCTTCTCGATCACGGCAAACTGGTTAGGATGCGCAACTTTCTTGATCTCCTTGAGTTGTTCTAGCTTTTCCACCCACGCGCGATCCTGAGGCGTTTTCTTTTCAGGGTTGAACTTCCTTGACGCGAGCTGCTTCACCATCCAACACGGATCACTCATCTGTGTTTTGAGTGCGTCAAACCGACGGAAGTAGTTCCCGACGCCTCCCCGTGAGCACCACACCAAGTTCTATTCTTTGCCCTTGATGACCGAGGGGTCGATGGTCGTCAGTAAAACCCACGCATAGTTGATCCGCCACACAAATGCCCATCCGAGCTCCGTGACGATCAAGTTGCCGGTGTCCGGGTCCCACGTCTCGCTGGAGATGAGACCGTGGTCTCCTCGCCGCCACTTGACATCTCTTGGGCGCACATCTTCCGCACTGTATCTTTCTGCCACGATCCCCGTCAGCGACGCTAACAGTGGGCGCACGTGGTCTTCAGTTGTCTGCCACTCTTGGCCTGGCCAACGTCGGAACAATTCGCTCAACGGGCCGTATCCGCGGATATCAAAACTGCGATTACGCCATCCTCCCTTGGGTTCTCGATATGTGGCTACCGTCGACTCCATTGCTTCGGGATGCACCGACAACGTCATGGCCAGCAAATAATCAGTGGCGTCGTGGAAGTTGTCGAGGTAGACTTGGTTCTTCGAGAAGTACAGCCAGTGACGGCAACCATGCGCTAGGGTGAACCCCGGAGCTTCTACATCGTACGACAGACAGCAAATGTCTCTCCCTTGCATGCCACACGTGTGCGGCCACAGCTCACGAAGCAGCACCAGACGTGACACATTATCTCGCAGCAGAAGTGTCGACAAGAACAGCACCGGCAGGATTTCTTCGCCCTGAATGGTAGGTTGAAACGTCGTTCTCCCCACGGTGGTGTAACGCTCTTTCCTGGGCGCCTGGTACACCGACTCGTACTTCTTATACCCAATCTTGAATCTAGATGACTCATCCCAGTGGTGATGCCACACTGCGCTTCGATTGGAGGGCCTGAGGATGTTGCCGCGTGGGTCGTGGATGAGGAAAGGCTCGCGCACATCCTCTTCGTCGGCGAAATTTCGATACAGCTTAGGCGATGGGGGAGGGGTGAGCAGCACTGAGACCGGAGCGCACAACTGCTCTTGGTCGTCCCACGCTGTAAGCTCTGCTGCGGCGGCAAAATCATCTTCTTGGTCGTACATCTCTGCGTCGTAGTCGTAGTCGGGTTCTGACGCGGCGTTCGTGCTCGTTTCTTCGCACGGCAGATGACCGGTCACCTCGCCTTCTTCCAGCTCCATTGAGTCGTCACCGGTGGCATCAGCAAGTGCAACTCCGACGTCCGCGCGCGTCTGCTTTTCCGATCCCGCCGCACCTGCTGTCAAAGTTTCCTCTTCATTGCTGTCACTACTTGCGGGCACGACTGCCACTGTAGCCGCACGCTTTGCCTCCTCTGGCATCGCCTGTATCTCTTGTACTTCGCGCTCATCTGGCGCATCCTCGCCTGCCCGATTCAGATCGGTCGTCACAGTCCTTTCTTGCGCCATCTCGATGTCGCCACGTTCTCCAACCGACACATCGCTCGCCTCTGACGGATGTCTGGTCAACTCTCTTGGGTGACCGGTCAACTCCTCCGGATGACTGGTCAAGTTCGTGTCCACCTCGGCTTCTACGCCAGACCCCTTCTGAGGCTCATTGCCCGGATCCATCAGACCGCGGCGCATCTTTACCACGCGAAGTGTGGGGCGCAGGATGCGCTCTATCTCCGGCGGTCCTTCGTCACCCTCGCGCACTCCACCTGCAGGGCGCATAGCCGAAACTATGCTGTCGCTTCGAATTGCGCCGCCGTCACTTCCTGGTCCGAATTCATCTAGAATGCGAGCCGCGTGCGCAGCACTTTCTTCTCCCGCTTCTGACACTTCTGCCGTCTCCGGCTCACAGGTCGGACCTTCATCGGGGAATCCATGTGCGGGCTGAGGTGCACCCACGTTGGCCATCTTGCTCAGCATCTTCTCCAACGCTGCTCGCCCATCATCGCCCACCAGATCTGCGATGGTCGAGGCTGCTTGCAACGCTCTTGGACTCGCTCCGCCAGCCTCATCAGTAGGCGCTTCGTCGCACGCAACACCTTCTTCGACAGGCTCATCTTGCTCGTCGTCACCGGCTTCACTCCGGCCACTTGGGTAGTAGTCGCTCTGCCATGCATCTGGGCGATTGGAGCGTAGATTTTCTTCCTCGCGATCACTGAGGCCACGGGGCACATCCTCTTCCTCGTCTCCTTCTTCTGGCTCTTCCGCTGCAGCATCTGGATGCAGCTCCTTACGTAGTCGCTGCCATTGCCGAAGCACAAACGTGCGCCCGGCTCTTGTTCGGCGCGCGACAGCATCCACAGCCACATCCCGAGACAACTCTTTCTCCATCACAGACCGCAGCACTGCTTCTTGTTTCTTGCCCCAAATAATCACCTCATGGTACATCGGTCTTGGGCGATTCTGCAACTCTCTGATGCGCTTCTTGATTGCAAGATCGGATCGCACCAAAGGCGCATCGTGCCCGCGGTGAGGGATCTTCTTGAGCCCATCACGAATCTCGCGTAAGTCATTGGCATCCACGGGTTTCCCCTTCTTCGCGAACGGCCGCAATATGGCGTCTTCCGCACGCGACCAGAATGCCCTCTTTGCAGACTTGGCAGGATCTTCTTCTGCTGGTAGCGCAAGTGCGCGCTGCGCGTTGCTGGATGCTTCCGGAGGAATCGACAGCAGAGGTTCCCACGACGGTAGGCTCTTCATCTTTGACTTGATCGAGTTGCGCGACCGCTTGCAATTCTTCTCAGCAAAACGCTCGGCGTGCAGTTCGTGAATCTCTTGCTCCGTCTTCTTCTCACTCTTCAGTCGGTTGATAAATTCCATCTACTCCACAGAGAAATTTTTGTTCTTGTTGCCACCGTCGCGCATCCGCTTCCACTTCTGCCGACACGCCTCGTTGTTGCGCTCGGGCCACTTGGGATCCTGTTGTCCTCCGAATTTTCGGAACGCTTCATAGAATGGGGCCGGACTGACTCTGACCTCGCTATCATCGTCGCGCGTCTTGGGATCATTCCGTCGTTCTTCTTTCCTCTGCTCCACCAAGGCTGCGTACGGTTCCACAACAATGCGTAGGAACTCCTTGTCTTCGGGCTCAGTCCATGGTGGCCTGTGCTCGGCCTTCCCTGATGCCTGACGTCCGGTAGCAGTCTTCCCACTTGGACCAGTCACTTTCGCCGTCCTGGGCTTTCGGGTCGTCGGCACGCGCACTTCAGTTGTCATGCTCGTCCGACGTCGCTTCGTTACCGCGGGTGGTTCCACGAATTCTTCTTCCTTCTCCTCGGCACCCGCGCTTGCCACGGAGTCGTTCGCGTTTGGCGCTTCGAGACTCACGTTCACGTCAGCAACGGCCGCATCGACCCCATCACCCACTGCGGCAGCTTCTTCTCCGGCGGCGGGCGACGCGTCTGCCTGCGCCGCGCCTTGGTATGTCACTTCTACAGCAGCGGTCGTCTCTACTGCTGCGGCTACCCTAGCTGCAGCTGCCGCTGCTACGGCTGCCTCCGCCGCGGCTCGGAGTCGCCGGGCTTTACTCATCACCCGCACCATGGACGCCACCTGGAAGAACCGCTGTGCGATAACTTCCCCGTTGTCGTGGCACGTCTCGACTGACTGGTCAACTTCTTCGGTCGTCGTCCCTCGTCTCGACCCGGGTCCCATATTTCCCGCTCCTGATTCTCTTCCCGGGCCATCACTCTTGCAGCTTCCATCGCCCAGACACCGGTACAGTACCGGTCATGCCATCCAAGGCGCACCTCTCGTCGGGAGACGCCTGTCGACGCGACGCCGTCATTGAACTCCAGCCAACCGGCAGACGAGGATCTTCCACACGTCCTCTTCCGCCCCCAGCTCCGCCAAGGCTTGTCGCCCCTCGACGCGTCCCACCTCCGATTCCGCACGCTGCTCCGCTTCGCATCACCCCGTCCATCCGGGACGTGGTTGTGTGTCACTGGCACTTGGGGCTCCTCCTTGTTTCGATCCGATCACTGATCAACTCCATCATCGGTCTGGAATGTATCGTGGGTCACCGGTCAACTTCGCTCTTCTAACCTCCAATCCATCGGCCAACTGGGGTCTCTTCGAGTCGGCCTTTGCCTGGGCCACTCCGGTCCTTCGGCTGGGTTCTTCCACGAGCGAGTCGGTGACTGGTGTCTCGCGCCACACACTCGCCGGAACGACTGGTCAACTTCGTCCTCAACCCATCGCGGATCCATACACCGGGCGGCCAATGCCGCGACGGCTCAGGCTGTCGCCCCTTGCCCATCCACTCGGTCTCGATCTCTCGTCACGCGTCAACACCATCACACTGCGCACCATCCTCCCGTGCCCGCATCGCGCGCTCCTTTCCTGAACGTGCTCCTCTCCCGGCCGCGCTCTTTCCGACATCGCTGGCGACCGGGTTCTGTCCACGCAAGCCTTCGTAGCGCCTATCTTCTCTCGCGCCCTCTCACGATTTGCCGTACTTCTCGACGCGCGCACTACTGTCGCGCCATCAATCCATTGCTGCGCATCTCGACGCGCGCTCTCCCGTCGCACCGTCGCGCCAATGCCGCACATCTCGCCGCTCGCTCTCCTGTCGCACCCCCTGCCTGGCTCTTCGTGCTCGGCACTCCACAACGGCAACGCGCCGTATCTCTTCATACTGCGACCTCCGCGTTCTTCACGCAGATGCCGTCGCACCTCGTCCTCTCAGTGCTTCTGTTCCTCGCCACGGCTCTTCACACGCGGCAAATCACATCAGCACCGCCTTCTTGGCACACGTGTTCGTCAGGCTTCCCGCACATCTCCGAACATCGCGCGCTCTCCTGCTCTTCTTCTCCATTTTCGTGCCCCTCCTCATCAACGTTCTGCAACCGCCGGCTCTTCGCATCTCAACAGCGCTCGCGCCTTCGAAGGCGTCACACGATCGCGTGGGGGACGCAGCCAACTAGGGCTCCCGTCGCCTCTATGCCACGCATCTTCTTCTGTGCAGCCACCACGGGCCCACACGTTACCACCACGACCAACTCTGGGCCCCTGGGGTCATCGGTTTTGTGCATGCGCATTTCGCCTTACTTCGAGTCGTTCTAGCGCCGCTTCCATAATTGTCTTCTCCGTGTGCGCCGTCTTACTTCGAGCCGCCACTACACTTCTTACTGTCACTTGATCACACCAATCCAGACGTCGTGTCGAACTTTTTCATTTCTTTATGTGGCGGAGCGCCGACTTACCCGTTTTCTTTCTTCCGGCATCAGCCGGCATCCCGCCTATCCGCACTTCGTCTCCGGTCGCAACACGGTCGCACCGCGGCCGGCTTATTCTCTTCTTCATCGCCACCTGCTTCCAGACCGCAACGCGGGCGCACCACGGCTGGATCTTCACCTCCTGCTCTCCCTCTTCACTTTTTCTCTGTGGACCTCCATCCACGCGTGCACACAACTGGGTCACCGGTCAACTTCGTTGGGTCACCGGTCAACTTCACTCCTTCATACACTTCTCTATATGAAGCGCACCGAGAGCCTCCGCTCCAGCGCCGGCGCCGCCGTGGCATCTAGCGGGTTGCCACAACATCCCTCGGTTGGGTGTCCACTTCTTCCTCGTCGTCTTCACCATCACACGACAGCTCTTCCTCGTCCTCCTCCTCAGCCGTCTGCGCGGCCTCACGACGATTCTCCCACGCCATCCTTGCATCAAACTCGTAGAGGAGCGCCGTGCAGTTAAGATCATCCTCGTTCACCCACGTAGCGTCGTCATATCCGACCCACTTGATGAGGTACTCACGCTGCCGCCGCCCGTTGCGCGTCCGTCGCTTGTACTGGCACTCTAGCACCGCTTCCACTTCGTACTCATCATCCTCACCGGCCTCGTACCACGAATCTTCAGGCAACAGAGCTTCGTCGAATTCAAATTCGTCGGTCGTGGGCACTCGTTCCTTCGGACGCGACATCTTTGACACATATGGCTTGAGCCTGGAAATGTGCACCATGGGAAAGATACGGCTTTCTCGTCTATCGATCTTCAGACGATACACAACATCCGTCACTCGTTCTTCAATCTGATAGGGGCCGTGCCATAAATGCGCGAGCTTCCGCACGAGACCTGTCTTCACCAAATCGTGGTATATCCACACCAATTCGCCGGGCTGGTACGCAGTTCGCGTCGTACTCGCCGTCTTATCCGTCACACCCTGGTTATGCTTCTCCACGCGCTCTTCACTCAACTTCTTCTGCACGAATTCTGCGTGAGACATCGCGCGCTCGTGTTTTTCCACAACCTTCTGCCTCCACGCCAGAGCGTCCTTCTCCTTGATCGTGCCGTCCTTGGGCGGTACCGTGGCTTCGAGCGCCGTTGTCGCGTTCCAGCCATGGACCAGATAGAAGCTGGTCTGGTGATGCTGCAAACTCACAGACGTATTCAGCGCTAATTCGAGCTGCTCAACATATTCGTCCCAGTCGCGCTGCTCCATGTCAGAAATGTAACACTTGATCGCCCTGATCACTGTTTGCACCGAACGTTCTTGTTTCCCGTTGGCTTGTGGCCGATAAGCAAGGGTTGGTTTCTGTCGCTGCTGCATCATGCGGTTGAACCTTCTGAAGACCGAGCTCACGAACCTTGGATCTCGATCGTGCCGAATCATCTCTTGAGCACCAAACCTTAGATAGATGCCGGACAAGTACGCCTCCGCCACTGCTTGCGCCGACGTGTCGGCCATCGGAATTAGCACAATATACCCCGTGAACAGGCAAATAAAGCACAGCAGCGCCTCGTTCCCGTTGTACGTCTTCGGCAGCGGCAAAGCAAAGTCCATCGCGAGAATCTGAAAAGGCCGTGTAGCAGTAAGGTTACCGTGAGTCCGCCCCTTGTATCTTGGCTTCCCTTTGGCGGTCGCACAGTCCTCGCACGCAGACACAAACCACTCGACATCCGCGTAGAGTCCACGCCAACAATACAACTCGCGCGAGCGTGCGAACACTCGACCAACACCTTGATGTGCGCCGCCACCTAGCTCGGCATGATACGCTCGCAGGATATCTTCTTGGAGCACATCAGGAACTACCAAGCGCATGCGGTCTTCTTCCTTGGTCACATCTCGGGGGCAGTAGTAGAGCACTCCTGCCGAATCAAGTACGTACAAGTCCGCCACACGAGCCACTTTCTTCAACGCCGTCGCCGAGGGAAACGCATCTTCATCTCCGCGCAGGTACGCGATCACCTTCGCGCACCAGGGATCTTGTTCTTGAGCGTGCGCGATCCGTCGGAAACGTTCTTCTTGCGCTTCGCCGAGAACCTCCTCGCTAACCCTAAGCGCATACCGCACAGCTGCGCCATCTTCGCCACTGGATTCACGCGCCGGCTCTCCTTCGACTCCTCTGCGACCGCTTGGGGCCGGTGCTGTCTTCTCCACACTCGCCGGAGCTGCTGTCTGACGTTCTTCCGCGACGGCCTTCTTCTTCGCGCTTCGCGTCGCCACGTGGATCACTGCTCTTTCCTCTTTGGTCTCCCACCAGCCACACAACCCAGGAGTCTCGTTCTGTCCGGGTTTGGCCTGAGGGTCACTGGTCAACTCCTCCGGAGGACTGGTCAACTTCTTTTCCACAGCAGATTCCTGTGGGGTAGAGCCAACCACGGCCACAGCACAAGAAGTTTCCATCCCCTTGATTCCGTCCGCGACCTCCACCTCGTCCGTGGTTCGATACAGCAACTCGGGTAGCGAGTTCAGCAGTCGCAAGTCCTCACGTTCCTCCTCGCTTTCAACTCGTCCGTCACTTTGAGCACTCATCGCCTTCCGGGTAAGCAGATCCGCCGGCTGATTGTACTTGCGCGGCACATGCACCAAGCTAACGCCCTCAAAGGACTCTAATAATGCCTTCACTCGATTCAGCCACACCATCAGCGACGCCTGATTACACCGGAGATCACCGTTCACCTGCCCGATCACGATCCGCGAGTCACCACACACTATCACCTTCTTCACCTCATGCTTGATCGCCAACTGCAGAGCACCGAGGAGTCCTTGGTACTCGCTGTCGTTTACCGTGAGGTCTGGCGCAACATTGTACTCGGCTGCGACGACCTTCCACGTCGGCAACTCCCACAAGATCATGCCGAACGACCCCATCTTGTTCTCCTTCACCTTCACCGCGCCGTCAAAGGTAAGCACGAATCCAAGCGAATCTCTCCTCAGTTCTGGAATCGGACGAATAACAGGAATATCGTGCAGTGTCTTCATAGGCGCGATATCCTCCAATACCGCGTCCAGTTCACTTCTCGGAGCGATCGACGCAGCCAGCAGACCCGATAAGCCTGCCACATCTTGATCGCTTCGAACAATCTTCAACGTCCACGGGGACAACATCACCGCCCACTGCACCGCGCGGCCAGACACACTCTTCGACGTAAAGAGCCACTTCATTGTGGAGTGCCTCGCGTATACTGTCACCGGCTGACCGTACAAGAAATGGCTTGCGACCTCCAGCGTCTTCAGCAAGGCAAGTACCTCTTGTTCTGCGCCTGTATATCTGGTTTCTGCATCCTTGAACACCTTGCTCACGAACCTCACTGGATGGAGCACACCTTCATGTTCTTGGCACACTGCTGCCCCGAACGCCCACTTGTTCGTGTAGAGCACCACCACCAGCTCTCGGTCTCGCTCCAAATGACGCAGCATCGGCACCTCACTCAACCGCTTCTTCAGCGCTTCAAATGCGGCCTTGGCGTGGTCAAGCTGCGTCCCATCCTTCAGCTTCAGGTCCGTAACTTCATATAGTGCGGCTGCGAATGTTGCGAAGTTATCGATGAACCGATGATAATATATGAGACTGCCCACGAACTTCTGAATGCCTTTGACTGTAGACGGAAATGGCATCGCCAAGATCGAATCGAGGTTCCTTGGTACAGCTCGCAGGCCCTCCCTCGATACTTCATGACTCAGGAACTCAACGGCTTTCTTACCGAACGCACTCTTCGGCAAGCTGATCGTTATTCCCCAGTACTCGAACGCGTCCAACAGGCATTCCAGCATCACACACATCTCGTCCCATGAGCGAGAACCGAAGGTCACGTCGTCAATGTACGATCGCCGACCAATGACCGGGCGTACATCTTCCTCTTCGGCGGCGCCAACGTGGAACACATCGTCGACAAGCTTCATGTCGGTCTCCAGGTGCTCTCCAGCTTCGTCCACGGTAAGTACCTTCACCTCTTCGGCGCTGAGCCCCACCATCCGACACTTGATTCCCTTGGAGCTGATCATTCGCACCATTGTCCACAGCGCATTGTCAATGATCCTCTGGTAGATCTGGGGCGCATTCTTGAGCCCTTGCGGCATCCTCAACCACTCAAAATGACCCAGCGGGCAGATGAAGGCCGTGATCTGTCTCGCGCGTGCCGTCATCAAGATCGCCCAATAGCCACTCGCGTTGTCCATCGAGCAAAGCCACATCACGTGTTCAAAGTTGTCGAGGAGATCGTCGATCAGCGGCATGGCATACACCATCAACTTGGTAAGCATGTTCACGAGGCGGTAGTCGATGCAGAGTCTGATGTCTTTGCCGTTCTTCTTTAGGACAATGACAATCGGCGAAGCCCACGGCGAAGACGAGTACCGAATCAGTCCCGCTCGCAGCAACCCTCGCAACGACTCATACAGCTTCCCGAGCAGGTGTGGCGGGACTCGTCTTGCTCTCTGAGCCACCGGCTTCGCATCACCCACGTCCAAATCACATACGACACCCTTGGCTGGTTTTGGCAGCGCATTCCCGGAGCTGATAAACTGATCGCCGCGAGCTTCTAGGATGTCTCGCGCGCGCCGCTCCTCCTCGACTGTCGTCTCACCTTCTTCGCCAACGTTGGCCGTCGTCATGTCCGCAGGCTGTGGCGGATCCGGATCGATCTCCGGGATCAACGCAAGCTGCTCGGCCATGCTCTCCGCCGACATTTCCACTCCCTCGTGGATGTAGACCTCCCGATCCAACGAC
>JAMFLL010001984.1:0-11953 GCA_027475725.1 Pythium rhizo-oryzae | reverse complement strand
CGCCGTTGGACTTGCGGAAGAAGAAAAGCGGATATACACGGCGCAGATCGACCTTCTGCAGCAACAAGTAAAGGACTTGGAGGCCGAGAAGTTTGAGCGGGTTCAGCAAGACCTGAACTCTGGACGACTGGGCTCCCCAGCTTCGAGCCCACGCGGCCGGAAAAAGCTGGAGATTGTTGACGATGACGAGGTGGCTGCGAAGCTTCTCAAGGCTGACCAGCTGATGGCGGCAGCCACAGCGAAAGAAGAAAATGCGGACCGTACGCTTGCGCTGGCACAAGAGATCAAGCGTGAGGCGGAAGCCATGATGTCTAGCACAGGCGGTGGCGGTGCTGATCAGGGTCAAGGTGCTCGAGAGAAAGCGATCGGGTTGTTCAAGGAAGCGATCAACGAGATCTTTTTCCGCTTCCAAGACGTGTTTGAAGACGAATCCTACGCCTCCGCGTCCCTCGAGGGTAAGCAAGTGCTCAGTGTCATCCGCAAGGTTCTCAAGCAAAGCACGAAGGAGGTTGTGCAGCGTTTGCAGGAGGAAGGGGAGGAAACAGCATCGACCTCGACGAAGGCACCGGTTTCCGTAGTGTCACAACCCACGCCAAGTGCTGAAGAGAGCTCAACACCGACTAAGTTCACACTCGCGGTTCCCCTTGCCTTCGGGGTAGCAGCTGCAGCCGCTGGCGCTGCTGCTGTCGCAAATGGAGGCAACGACTCGGACGCGTCAAACGATGAACCTCCTCCTCCTCCGGATCTTGAGCAGGCACATGATGCTTCGAGCGCTGACGTGGCCGGTGAGCTGGAGTCGAAGGCCTCGATTGCGAGCGTTTCGAAGCCGCTTGACGACAAGGAAGAAGAGACAAAGCTTGAGGAAGACAGCAACGAAAATGAAGACGACGACGTCGTTGAAGACGACCTTCTTTTCGGAGCGGCGAGTGCTGGAGGATCAGCGTTCCCCATCACTGGACAGTTCGTGCAAGCCGTTGAGACGGACGATTCCGAAGACGACTTTGAGGATTAATTAGTACATGCACATGGAATTCCGTACCAAGGGGCAGCACGGATTCCTGTTGCAAGCGCAAACGTCAAACGACCAGGCTCAGACACCGTGTGTAAGAGGGAGGGGGACAGAGAGCTCAGCATTCCATACTACGCATCTAGTGCTAAAAGAGCCGAGAGCAAGAAAAAATACATGTGGATTGTAAGTCGCCTTGGTCCTCTTCGTCCTTTCACAAACGATGCTTCTGGCTCGTCATCGCTGCGCGCATCAAAGACGCCCTCTGCCTTTCTCGGTCTCTCTTTTTCTCTCTCTTGATTTTCACAAACGCGTGGTTGTGCTCTACTGGAAACAAGCCACGGACGTCATGGTGTTCGTGTGTGTCTGGGGTGGTAGGATTACTGGGAGCGCGTCTTGTCCAGCGGCGTGGCCTTCAACTGCACGAACAACTGGCGCATCCGCGACACGTCCTCCTCCTCCTCGGTCTTCTTGCTGGACTTGGCCGGCTCGGGCTCCTTGTGCTTCGCGTCCTTCTTGGAGCTCGAGGCATTCAGCGCCGCGAGCTTCTGCTTGCGGTTGGCTTCCAGGTCCACGAGGCTCACGACGCGCTCCCACGGGTTCTCGCTCTCGAGGTCCGCCGCGAGCTTCTCGAGCGTGGCCTGCTCCTGCACGCGGTTGGCCTGCTGCTTCGACTCCTTGATGCGCGTGCGCTCGGCCACGAACTTCTCCATGTCCGTCTTGGCCTTCTCCTTGCTCTCCACCGCGACCTTCTCCTGCTCCTGAGCCTTGAGCGCGATCTCCTCCTCGTACTTCTGCATAAACTTGCTGCATATCCACGCAAACATAAACGCTCCGTCAGCATCAGCAGCTCTCCACCGCCTCCTCAACAGCTCTCAAAAGAAAACGTACGTGAGCTCGTTCACCTCCTCGATCACGGGCACCGACACGGGCGCGGCGACCGGCTCGGGCGTGTAGACGGGCACCTCGGGCACATAGGCGCTCTGCGGGGGCTGCTCCTCCTCCTGCGGCGGCTGCTGCTCCTCCTGCGGGGCGCTGTAGTCGTAGCTAGCCTGGGTCTCGCTCGGCTCGACCTCGTAGAAGCTACAGAGTAGACACGACCGGGTTAGTCGCCCTCGTGGCTCACTTCAACTGGGTCTAACGTTCACGCACTCTCCGTTGTAGGCCGAGGTGTCGGCCTGCGGCTGGAAGTTGCTGAGGTCTCCCGTGTCCTCTCCGTCGGCGCCGAACGGGTCCATGGTGATCTAGGTGGTGTGGGAGTGGCGGGGGCTTGGCGACGCGCTGCGGGCGATGACGCTTGGGAGCTTGTTCCGTGTGCGGGCGGATCGCGGCGGGTTTAGACCCCCCAACGCCTGAGCAGTCCACGTGGGGGGAACCGACTTTTTAGCCCGAACCGCGAATAAAACCTCACACGACCAGATCCCCTCTATAAACAGCATAAAAACCTCGCGCACAAGATTTGCCCCGCATGAAACGGATCTCGAATCCTAGTTTAGCGTCAAATTTGTAAACCAGGATATGTATCAATGTTATGTGGAAGACATAAATCTGGATTTGGTGAGGTTTTATACGGGGTCTAATTCGTTGGTGGCTGGGGTTTTATGCTAGCCGCGGCGTTGGCTGGCTCCCGTGGGTTTGCGTCGGCAGCGCGTTGCTTGCCGCCGAAGCCCTTGGCGTCGCCGGCACACAACAGACAAGAACCCAACTCCTCTTTCTCTCCCGGTCAAAATGGTCAAGCAGAAGAACCACACCGCCCGCAACCAGACGGTCAAGGCCCACAAGAACGGCATCAAGAAGCCGAAGAACCACCGTTACCACTCGACCAAGGGCGTATGTGGACTATCCTCTCGTTTAGTCCCTTACGGGTATGCGCGTCTGACGGTATCATGATTTTCCCAACAGCTCGACCCGAAGTTCCTGCGTAACCAGCGTTGGGCCAAGAAGTTCAACAAGAAGCACGCGAAGAAGGCCGACAAGGTACGCGCGCACCTACTATTGACTGGATGGACGAAGAAGGTCTAACCGGCGCTTTTTGTTGGGGAATTCACAGGACGAATAAGCGCTTGTGCATCTTGTTGGAGTTGGCAGCCCGTGAGCGATCTGGTGGCGCGGCAGTTCCCTTTGTTCTCCTTAATCGGTGAATCGAGGAGTGTTGTGGCGTCGCGGGCGTCTGCACACGGGATGGCGTGTTGTCGCTAGATAGCCAGGGAGAAGGGGATCTGTTCTCTCTTTTTTTTTGCTTTTTTTTCGGCGAGACGGCGATGGCCACGCGCGGGTCTGGGCGATGTAACAATCAACAGCAAGCGCGATTGCCTCTTTCGAAAACAGCAGCCCAGTGTGTCTTGTCCGGTTCTCCTTCTCATTGCGCGGCGGCGACGGGCAGCGGGGAGCGACGAGCGACGAGCGACGAGCGACAGGCGGTGGAGCGAGTGTGGAGATCAGAGATCGACGGCGGTGGACAGATCACAGCAATTTTCGTGTTGAGCACAGCGAGTATACCAGCACTGTCGCGAGACAGTCTTTCGGAGGAGCAGTCGGTTGTCGTGTGTGTGTGTGTGTGTGCGTGGTGCCGAGCGGGTTGCAGTGGATGGGGATGCGCGAGTGCGAAGGTGATGAACAACCACAAAACAACCTTATCTACATTTTCTGAAGAAATTGTGAAGAGAACCTCGTTCTGATTCGACTCCGCACACCCCCATCCCGAAGCGACCCGCGAGCACGATATCCACACACACACGCACACGCACGCACACAGCTTTGCATCGTCCGATTACCTGGAATCCGGTCGGCCATCGCGTAGCATCGAGCGATATCGCGATCTACATCTCGTCCAGCGAGTTCGTTTCAGCTTCAGCGACCATCGCTGGAAGCAGTGTCGTGTTCGTGACTTCGACTCGATGATCTTCGTGCGAGTGAAGCTGTCATCTCAGATGCGCGTGCCGCCACAGCTCGTCGTCCCCGTTACCCGCTCCCGTCCTTAACGTTGTAGCGCAGCCCTTTTGTGTGTGTAACAGGTTCTTCTCGTCACTTATCAACGGCACTCAACGCTATCTGCGGTTCTGTCGTCTTCATCCGCGATCGTCGTCAGTGCCTCTCTAACCACCAAGATGGGAATGCCACAGAATCAAATGTACTTGTTGCCGTATCAAAGTGTGTCTACTCTCTATTCGGTCTTCTTCTCGGTCTCCTTGTCGGCGTCGTCCTTGTCTTCAGCGTCGCCCTCAGCCTTCTTCTCTCCGGGTTTGGTGGACACGGGCGGGTCGATGATCGAGCGCACGTTGAACTTGCGGTACTTGTGGAAGTCCGTGACGAGGCTGAGCCCGAACGTGTTCTTGAACACCTCGATGAGGATCACGACGTTGGGCTTGGACAGGTTCACCTTGTGCTCCAGCGGCACGAGCCCCGCGAGCATCTCGATCACGTCCTTGGACTCGAGGCGCGTGCAGTTGCGGCGCTTGATCTCCACGGCGTACTGTGTTCATTCATAACAACAATTAGCACCCCAGAAACAAACCATAGTCTCCTCCTCGTTCCATCCACGCACCTCGATGGGCGTGTCCTTGGTGGCCTCGTCGGACTTCCACTTGGCGATAAAGTCCAGGATCATGGGCTCGGCCACGGCCTTGATATCCTCGAGCGCTGAGTACCCGATCGTCTCGAGCGGGATTAGGCGGTTGATGAACCGCGAGGCGAACTCCTTGGTCTGCTCCACGTCCTCGAGGATCTTGGTCACAAGGGCACCGGCCGAGACGTCCTTGTCCAGCACCTTGATCAGCAGCACGCCGCGCACGCCCGTGTCCAGCGGCGTGAACCGGCCGGTCTTGCGGCTCTTGGCGTCGGCCTTGAGCGCCGCGATCTCGTCCTGGAGCAGCTGCTGCACGGTCGACGCGCCGCCGCTCGCCTCCTCGTCATCGTCGCCATCCTCCTTGTCCTCGGTCTCCTCGGCCGCCTGCGGGTACAGCTTGTCGGCCACCTCGTTCAGCAGGTTGAGCGCGTCGCGCACGCTCTGGCGCTCCTTCGTGCGGTCGCACGTGACCAGAATGCCGCTGCTGCCCTTGGCCGTCGAGGCACACGCGACGTGGCCCTTGTGGCGTTTCTAGTGAAGCGCACAGAGCGCGTTAGACCACGAGAGTTTTATGGATGGAGAGCGGAGAAAAAGGAGAACAGGACAGTGCTGCGTACGGCGTCCGGGCCGCTGGCCTTCCACTGCTTCTTGCGCTTGTCGCCCGCTGCGTCGCCGCCCGACATGATGCTCTTGGTCTCTCTCCAAGTCGAACTCCCAGACGGGTTTCGGTGCTGACCCAAAACGCGGAACGTGACAACCAATACAACGCATAGAACTATCTCATTGGCCATAAAACTACAACATGTTTGTATTTAGCGAATGGAAATGTACCAAACGGGGATGAGATGGCTACATCGCCGAGAGATCTCCGCGCACGCGACTTGCGCTCTGGACAGCGCGCTCACACCAAAACGCTGGTGCGCGCCGATACGCTCGGCTATCGGCAGATGCTGGGCGACGCCGAGACACTCGTCGATGCGGAGAGGCTGCGCCGCGGGATCTCGCGCGGTGACGAATTCCAAGTGCTCAGCTGTCTGGCCCAGGACCGCTCGTTGGTCGACGCGCGCTTTGCCAATGGCGAGACGGCGCTCACGCTCGCAATTCACGTCGGCAACGACGAGGTTTTCGATATGCTGATCGCCCCAGGCGCTGACGTGAACGCTGTGAACGAGGCTGGCGAGTCACCGCTGCTTGTCGCGACACGCAGGCGCCATTCGAACCTCGTCAGGACGCCATGTCGAAGGGCGCGTTGGTCGACGCCGTGGACCAGGAGGGACGCTCGGCACTTCAGTTGGCGGCCGCGAACGGTGATGACGACATTACGGAGACGCTTCTTGTGAACGGCCCGCGCGTCGACCATGCGACGAGTAATGGCGTGACGGCGCTAATGTTGGCGGCGAAGCACGGTCGAGAGCGGATCGCCGATCAGTTGCTTCGTGCTGGCGCGGATCGATGCAGGAAGGACAAACACGGACGCACGGCGGCTGTGTATGCGCGCGAGAGTGGCTTCGACAAGATGGCGCGTTTCTTGGCTCCTCCGGACGCAACCACAGTGGATCCTGACGTACTGCTCTTTGACGCCATTGAACGACAAGACATCGAGACCGCCGTGCGCTGCCTGCGCGAGCTTGAACCCAACGTCAACACCTCCTACCTAAGTGGCTCATCACCGTTGAGTCACGCGGTGTTCCTGAACAACCTCCCGGTCGTCGATGCACTGCTCGACGCAGGCGCCAACGTCCACTTCGCGGATGCTACCGGCAACACAGCGCTGCTGATCGCCACTGCGCGCCAGAATGTCACGGCCATCGAGAAGCTGCTGCGTGCAGGAGCCTCGATCGACCACGTGAACACCTGCGAGCAAACAGCCTTGGCGATCGCAGCCAGTAACGGTGATCAACTCGCGGTGAGAACACTTCTCGTTGCTGGTGCAGACGTTGGCCTCGGTGTCGCTTTGTACCATGCGATAGAGCGGGATGACGTCGTTATCGTGAAGCTCCTGCTGGCCCAAGATGTCAATGTCAATGCAGTGGATCGCAGTGGATGCTCACTGCTGATGAGCGCCGTGACCAAGGGACACCTCGAGGTCATCGAGCTGTTGCTGGCTGCAGGTGCCGACGTGGATGCCGTCAACTATTCCCTTCGCTCGCCGCTCCACCTCGCCGCGGACCGAGAACATCTGGAGATGGTCACGTTACTTATCGCGATGGGCGCGGCGCTCGATAAGCGTGACAACAGTAACAAGACGCCGCTGGCGATCGCGCTCGAGGGTGGTCACGTCGAGATCGTGGAAACGCTGCTTGCGGCCGGTGCGTCACCCCACCGATCGTACAGCAGCCCCGCCGTGGCGGCGATGCTCTCGCTGTTCGAGGGCCGCACGGACATCGCAGAGCGGCTCCTCCTCGCCACCCCGGACGTGACCTCGAATGGTGCACCCTCCGCGTTTGACGATCTTGGATCTGGGACGGCGGCCTGCTTTTGCGTCTGGTGGGTGAACATATGAGCGTTGCGGTTAACCATCGCGCCGAGGATGCGGCGCTGAGGCTGGCGTGCAAGCGCGGGTACGATAGCGTTGTCGCACCCTTGATAGCGAGCGGCGCCGACCCAAACTTCAGCAACCCCACGACGGAGACAGCCACCCTCAGCCCACGCATGGGTTGTCTGGTGCAGGCCATCGCCGCCAGTGCAGATGCTGCGTCTGCGTCTTGGAACACGCCACTGGCGGTGGCGAGCGGCTATGGACACCGCGCAGTCGTGGAGGCGCTGGTGGCCGCCGGCGCCGACTTGGGATGCGCAGGCGTCAACGGTGCGACGCCGCTGCAGGCAGCGATACGCGGCGGCCACGAAGACGTCATCAAGCTGCTGCTGGACGCCGGCGCGTCGCCCGACGCACCCACCAGCGATGGCTCGTCCACACTCGCCATGGCGTGCTGGCTCGGGTACGAACGCGCCGTGGAGATGCTGCTTGATGACGGAGCCGACGTCGAACGCGTGCTCAGTGAGGGCCGCACGGCGCTGATGGTCGCGTGTACACACGGCCAAGCGGCCATCGTCGACCGCCTCGTGGCCGCTGGTGCGCGTGCGGATGTCACGAGCGACGATGGCCACACGGCGCTCGGCTACGCGCGCGAGAACGGCCACAGCGAGATCGTGGAGACACTGCTACGACTGGAGACACTGGTACAAGTGGCTGGCGTGGATGGCCACCTCGGTAGCCCATAGCCGGCCAGCGTGGAGCATTCGCTTTGGTCCGGGACGGTCTTGGCGCCCGGTAGCATTGGGGTTGAGCTTTGTATTGGTCAGAAACAACGTTTAGCACAGGTATTTAGCGAATCAAAGTGGGTACAAGGGGACGAGATGGCTACACTCGGGGAGATCACACATGCGTGTACGCTCAAGAGAGAGACCACACCACACCCCCACGAGCGATGGAGCGCGCCCCGCTGGAGACGCTGCGCGACGCGATCTCGCACGGGAGCGGTGCCACCGTGCACCGCTGTCGGCGCGAGGACCGCTTGTTGGTCGATGCGCGGTTCGAAGACGGGGAGACGGCGTTCACGCTCGCGATTCACGTCGGCCACGACGAGATATTCAACGCGCTGATCGTCTGAGGAGCCGACACAAGCATTACGAACGAGGCCGGCGACACGTCGCTTCTTGTCGCAGCGTGGAGAGGTGAGGCGAGCACTGTGACGAGGCTGCTGTCGGCGGGCGCGATTGTCGACGGTGCGGATCCGGAGGGACTCTCGGCACTTATGGTCAGCCGCGAATGGCGGCGAAGTCATCACCGAGGTGGTACTCGAATGCGGTTCGTCGATTTCGCGACGAGTAAGGGCGTGACAGCGCTCATGTTGGCGGCGAAACACGGCCGACGGCGCGCCACTGACCAACTGCTCCGCGCGCGAGCCCAACTGCTCCGCGCGCGAGCGGACCGGAGCAAGACCGACAGTGATGGACATCATTCAATTGGAGCTGGATTTTGTATTAGTGATGCGGATAAAAACCGATTCTCATCTTTTCGTCCTGGTGTTGCGTGACTCCACGTTCCATCATAGCCATAAGTACAATGGATAGTCCAAATGGTTTGGCCTGACTCCGTGCACCGCCCTGGCAGAAAAAGTTAGTCTGCTACAATCGCGTTGGAGGAAGCCTGACTTCCTTTTGTATTCAGAAAACAATGTATTGGAAAGCTTAGCTGGTGGGGTTCTACGGTGTGCACAGGCTCATCACCAACAATTTATCGCAAGCAACACAGCTTCATCTACCCTGCCGTCATCGCACAGAGAATGAAAAGCAATGGGTTTTCTTGGGATTATCCTTAATGTGTGTAAGAAATGCTCAACTCAACATAGCAACTCAACGTAGCAATGGGCCGGGTTCGGATGGATACAAACGCGCGCACACGATCCGAACCGCTTCAACTCGCACATGGGCCTCCTAACACGAAACTTTCTCCCTAGGTGGCGTGGCTTATTTTTTTTGCCGTTCGGGGAGCTTTCGCTTGGTTATATCATCAGATCGTCCGCCGTCTGGGTGGGCGTAACACCTTGTTGGAATCGAAAAAGATCTTCTTGCTGGGCTTGAAGTTGGCGCTGTTGCTGGTCAAGCTGCTCGTTACACTCTCGGCGTGCGTGGGCCTGCTCAAGCACCTCGAGGCGGCTTCCGATCCCGTCAACGTTTCGTTCGATCCGCGCAATCGCTTCTGTGTTGGCTTCACCGACTGCCTCCAGGCGGAGCATGTAATGGTTCATCGTCCGGTGAAATGTTTTGCAGCCTTCCAAAAGCGTATCGAGCTTGTCGATCCGTGCTGTCGTCGCATCGCGGCGTCGACGACAGTTTTCGGCCATCACGGACTGCGCTCGACCGAGCTGTTCGCGGTGTTGACGGAAGTCTTCAGCCATCGCGGACTGTGCTCGACCGAGCGCTTCCATTTCCTTGTGACGCACAGTAGCATCTGCAGTGTGTTGCTGGTTGACTTGTTTCTGGTCGGCGAATTCACCACGGCAGACCGTCAACAGAACTTGATACTTTTGGTGGACGTCGTTGATCAACGTCGCCAGCATCTGGCTATTCTCCTTGAATGCAGCGAGGTCGACACATTCGAGCGCTGCCAGCCTATCCGCGTACTCTCGGACTTGTCCAGCTAACATGGCCTGAGTACGCTCAAGTTGAGCAATCGCAGCCGGAGGAACACTGTCAGTTGCCATAGACGTCATTCGCTCGTTTATCCCAGCTACTTGTTCCTCGAATGCTGCGCGGACTTGCGCGATCACTTGAGTATGAGTTTGGTCCAACCTTTCAAGAGCAGCCAAAGCTGCTGTCTCTTGTGCCGGTTGCGCGTGGATGGCCCTGATTTCCTCATGCAACTGCGCGATCGAGCTCGCGTGGCCTTCGCTCAGAGCATTCAGCTCAGCAATGCGCTCGTCGTATTGACGAAGAGCGTCAGCGGAGAGGCGACGATCGTGCCTGAACGCCGCTCGATCCGCCACATATTCTTGGCGAATACGGTCCAGAGTCGAACTAAGCGTCGCGAACTTTTCGTTCAAGTCGGTCGTGCCCTCAATCGACAGGTGCGGGATGCTTTCTTGCACTTCTCTGGTGTTGTCCGAAGCCGTCGGGTTTTGCGCGCTGGCACTACAGGTAGTCGGGACGCGATCCGAAGCCAACACATCTCCAACCATGATTTCGTCCAGCGTCGGGAGGCACCAATCGCTGTCTTCAGTTTCTCCACCGCTCTCGCCGCTAGTAGCACGCGCTCCTGTTTGGTCATGATGACTCGAGTTCACTTGCATTGGGACGCTGCGTTCTGCACAATCGCCGATTCCACCACACACAGCTGACTCGTCATCGTGTTCTTCTTCGTCTTGGGCAGAGCTCTCACTGGACATGGGCTCATCGTCATCGTTGTGGGCTTCGTCCTGGTGTTCACTTGGTACGTCAGGTGGACTCTCTACTCTGTCCGTGGGCTTCTTCAGGGTGGCCGTCTTGCCCAAGTGCCCAAAGAGCCTGTACTTGAGCCGCTCGTACTCGAACTCCGGATCCCAGTACCAGTAGTCGTCCGTGTCGGTGACCTCCGTGCGCGTGTGGGTGAATGGCACCTCAATCATTTCCTCATAGAGGCGTTTACACGCATCCGCCGACAACTGCGACCAACCGTTCGTGATCTGGCAAACGGACTCGGCAATCTCCTCCCACGCGTCAGGCTGGCTGAGAAACGCTTGGAGCACAGCGATCTTCACGCGCCACGTGCGCTCCAGGCGGGCCAGAGCACTCGCCTTCTTTTTCTTTGCTTTCATAAACTTGAGGCACTCTCGTTTATCCCGCTCCTTGTACTTTGCGAATGCGATCGGAGCCAACGCCTTGAATCTCTTCACAAGCTTCGTTAGCTGTCTGGTTGCGCCGGGCGGGTCGATGTGGTGCTTCTCCGGTTCCATGAACCACAACTCGCTGCGATCCGCGTTTGGTCGACAGGCCTTTTCATAGCGAGCGTAGACTTGCATCCCTCGCAGGTACGTCTTTTTAAAGAAATGCGCGTCGCGTTTGTTCGATTTGATCTCGGCTGCCCATCGCGGGTTTCGCTCGTTGATCCAGCCGGTAAATGGGGTCACTGTCAGCACCACCTCAAGGACGAAGTTCACGCACTCGAGCCATCCAATCCAGAGCTCACACCGGTGTGGACGTCCCGTAGCTGTTTCGCTGGCTTCCACACCCACAGGCGGTTCCGTGTCGTCCATTTCGTCGCCTTCCTCGTCCAGCACAGGCGGACGCTTACTCTTGGCCTTGCCGGGAGCACATCGTCGAGGTGTTGGCACCGCCACTGCTTCGGCGCTGATACCGACGCTTTGAGGCGGTTCTTCGCCGTCCATCACATCACCTTCCGCGGATAACACAGGCCGACGCTTGCTGTTGGCTTTGGCGGAAGCACAATGCCGCGACGCGGGCTGCTCCTCCTCTCCCTCGTCGTCGCCAAGGTCCGATTGGTCTTGCCCAGTCTGGCGCTCCATGTAGGCTTTGTGCTCGGCATACAGCAATCGGTACCGTTCCTCATCCTCCTGTCCCGAGCCCGAGCGTTGCGCGCCTCCTGTGGCTGAAAAGCACCTTACCAGGGTGTAGTACCTGGTCACACACCGCTGCTCCGTGAGCTCCCTGTTGCCCGTGGCTGCCGCGACGACGCGAGCGACCGCGTGCCATCGCGCGCGGCGCGCCCTCCGGCCCGCTTGAAACGGCCGCATGCGCCGCAGAGCGCGAAGCAGCGCGAGCTCCTCCGAGCGGGACCAAGTCAGGCGCCTCTGCCGCTTGCGCGGGCACCGTGTCGGCGGCGCCGCATTCTTCCTGTACACGCCCATGTGAGCGGGGAGCGCTCGCAAGAGACTGAAGCGAGA
>JAMFLL010001983.1:0-11966 GCA_027475725.1 Pythium rhizo-oryzae | reverse complement strand
CTCGTCGCACACTTCGTGCACATCTCCCAAGTCACGCCATTTTGACCAATCAGCATCGGTCAACCGGATCACTTTCTTTCCCGGACCTGCTTCACCACAGCGCCCCTTTCTGGGTGGCGTCCAAACGCAATTTGGACACAGCCAGAAACTCGGTGACCTGCTTGTTCGCTTCGCTGCGCTTCCTCTGGTGAGTTCGTCTGCCGCACACATGCGTCTCCCGATATAGCTGACGTCCTGCGCTACCGCCCCACGTAACAGATTCCATGGGCGATTCTCGCAAGTCCGGTGGCCCAGAGCACCGCGCGTTGGCGCGCTCCATAGAGCTTGCGCTCGAGTCGCTCAACGACGCCTTCTTCGACAACCGCAACACATTCTCGACAGCCCAGCTCGAGCGCCTGTCGCCCCTGGTTCAGACAATCCAAGCGGCGTGCGCGGACCCGTCCCAGTTCTCGCCCGATCGCTCGGTTGCCATTGACGCCACCTCCCAGGTAAGTGCTGATTCCGCATCTGCTCGACGCTCAATCAGACACGCTGAGCCGATTGCGCATGAGATGTATCGGATCGCGCGTCAGCTCGATGACAAATCAACCTCTTCTTCGCTTGATTGCTCACTTTGTCTTCTGATTTGTCACGGTCATCGCTGATTGTGCACTCGTAGACTGACCCCGAGGTGTCGGCCAGCGTCACTAAGGCTCGAGCGCAGATCTCCGATCAGCAGGCGCAGCTCAAGAAGCTCCGGAGTCAGCTGGACGCCGCCAACACCGAAGTCGATAAGCTCAAGGCCGAGCGGAGGAGTGCTTCAACACGTCGCGTGCAGGAGCTTGAGGCGACGGTCAATCAAGCGCAGTTCTCCCTCCTCGAGCGTGGGAAAGCTCTCGACGAGGCCCAGAAGCAGACCGTGGCGTTGAAAGTCCGGGTCAAGGAGCTCGAATCTCTCCTGGCTGACAAAGATCAAGTGGTCGCCGAGTCGTTGAGTCTGATCGGCTATGCTATGACCAATCTCAGCAACGCCGCGACGCGGATGAACGGGAAATCAGACAAGCTATCGGCCCGAGTTAGTCCTGATTCTTCTAAGCGCAAGGCGGAGTCTGCGGCCGGAGCGCCGTCCGGTACGCCCCTCTTCTCGGCAATGGAGACCATCGCAGCTATCTCACTCTTGTTACTCGCAGCGAAACGCGCTCGGGGCTCGCCGACTGAGCCGACGGCCCCGATCCCGGCGACGCATGACCGTGGATCGGTAACCCCGGCTGTCGCGCGTGGAAAATCGGCCTCTGACACGCCCAATCAGCCCGAGAACTCAAGCAAAGCAGACTCGAGGACGCGCAATCAAGGCCCCAAGCACGCGCAATCAGCGCCTTCATCAACCCCCCTGCCCAATCCACGCGCGCAATCAGTTGATTCTTCACGATTGTCGGATTCTACGGTCGACCAGGCACCGCCCAAGCCGAAGACGAAGCCGAAAACCACTTCGAAGGCCGCGAAACGTGCTGTGACGCCTACCCCAATGAACAAGTCGGCCTTCAAGGAGCTTCGGGACACGTGGATTCCCAACGACTGGCCGGAGGGTTGGTCAGCGGACGATCGCGTCGGAATCCCGCACAACATGGACTCCGTCATGCTTACCGCGCTCTCCTCCCACACCGGTTACTTCGGGTCGTTGACTCCCACCATTCTGAAGTCCGGCAAGGAACGTGTTGAAGCACCCCGTGCCTTGCGTGAGGCCGCTGGTGGCCGCCCGCTCAAGCTGCGCGAGGTCCAGGAGTTGTACAAGACCCGCCCGTGGCGCGCAATCAAGACGCTGGCGCCTCTTTCTTTCCTTCCCGACGACGGGCGGCTCTCAAAGTTCTGGGCGGCGTATCCCGCGTTGTTTTCCGACCCGAACCTGCAGGCGTTGTGGGAGACCACACACCAGTTCCTGATCGAAGAGCATTCCAACGCGGCTGCCAAGTTTGCTTCTGATCGCTCGTCACGGATCGCGAACATGAGACGCAAATGGCGTGCCGTCATGGGCCCGTTGATTGCTGCGGTCATCGCGGACGATGAACTCGATGCCGACATCTTCCTCGACCCGGTGCTGGTCTATCCCCCTGAGGGCGGTTACCTCCCGCTGATCCCGACACCCGACGACACTGACCTCGTTGCGTTCGTCGACGCTACCGATCGTGCTGAGCCCTGCCGACTCTTCTACGCCAACGACACGTACGCTCACCCCTCTTGCAAGATCGACAGTGTGCGGAAGCGTATCGCGGACAAGTTCCTGGATGATGCTGCATCTCCGTCGGACGACGAGAGCGCGCAATCAGCGCCCGACCACGCGCAATCAGAGTCTGACCACGCGCAATCAGAGTCCGAGAATGAGCAATCAGAGTCCGAAGATACACAGTCCAAGCCCGAGAACGCGTCCTCTGAGCCTTCCAACGTGCAGCCCAACCGCGAGGACGAGCAATCAGCGCACGAGGACGAGCAATCAGCGCACGAGGACGAGCAATCAGCGCACGAGGACGAGCAATCAGCGCACGAGGACGAGCAATCAGCGCCCGCGAACGCGCAATCAGAGCACTCGAGTGCGCAATCAGTGCACGCGAACACGCAACCCAAGCACGCGGACGCGCAATCAGATCGTCCGAGCGCGCGAGCAGTCCCAAAGGACGCGCAATCGAAGCACGAGGACTCGCATTCCGAGCACGGCGACTCACACTCGGAGGACGACGAAGCTCAGCCCAGTCACGTGGACGCGCAATCACTGCGTGATGACGCCCTTCCCACAATTGACGACACCCCATAACGCCGCGAGGATCGACCGCGTTGATTGCCCGCACGCCCGTTCGGCAGTTTCTTTTGCTTCACCTCTGCATCACCCCTCTCTCTTGCTCGCTTGCGTTCTCTTCTTCCCTTCTAGTTTTCTTAACACACAAAAATATATACCCGCCTGACTTTGCACATGCACATGACGTGCTCCATCCAGCTGGCTCGGCGATTTTGGACCCACGCCCACAAATCGCTCCATGACCATCTTGACTTGATTTCGCATCATGACCGACCGTTCGAGCCTGATTACTCAAGCTGATTAGCCGTCTCACCTTGACCCCATGTCTTGACTGGTCACGATACCCCTTGATTTTCCATCCTGATTGGCCACCCCACACATGATTCTCCACCCTTCCATCACAGCAGCTCACGCTACTGAGGCGACACCTCACCGGCCTGATCTTCCGCCGACTGCATCACATTGTACCGCCCATTCGAAGTGGCACGCAACTCGAAATCGGCGATCAATCCCCCACAGTTGAGATTCTCCTCTGGCACCCAGTCCGGCGTCGGATATCCCTTCCACTTCACCAGATATTCCGTGAGTCTCCTGCCAAACCGCGTTCTCTTGCTTGACCGCTTCTTCAACAGAGCCTCCACCTCGTATTCCCCACGTTCCTCATCGGGTTCCCACGAGTCTTCCGGTAGCAAGGCTTCATCGAAGTCAAACCGAGCTTCTGTCCCGTCAGTTAGCCTGATTTGTGGTCTCTCTGGGCTGATTTTCCGCAACTTCAGTCGAGAGACATGCACAATCGGGAACAGGCGATAATCGGTACCATTCATCTCGAGCTCAACACTGTGATCGCTCAGTCGCCGCGCAATCCGGAACGGCCCGTGCCAGAGGTGGGCGAGCTTCTTCACGTACCCTGGCTTTACTTGATTGACGAAGAGCCACACCTGCGCCCCTGGGTCAAAACCATCGTCAGGTCTTCTTGATTGATTTACCGTCGTGTCGTCTTGATTTCTCACCCCCTCTCTTGATTCTGTGTGCGACACTTCCATCGGACCTGATTCTCCATCTTGATTGCGCGTCGTGCGACTTGATTGCTCGTCAGGTTGACCTGATCCTTCATCTTGATTGCGCGTCGTGCGACTTGATTGCTCGTCAGGTGAACCTGATTCTTCATCTTGATTGCTCGTCAGGCGACTTGATTGCTCATCGAGTGGATCCAGTTCTTCATCATGATCGTCCATCCGCGCTGATTGCTCACCCTGATTCTCCGCGAATACCGGCTCTCCACCGTGATTGCCCACTTGGCCCGCTGATTGTCCGTCTTCTTCGCCCACGGGCCGCAGAGGGTAGTGGTTCCTCTCGTTGTGTTCGTCGCGTCTGTGCTCCATAGCCTCCTGGAGTAACTGCGCAGCACGCGCTCGCACGTACGAATACTGGCGTTGAATCCCGGTGCGCCAAGCCTTCGCGTCGACCAGCCGAGGCCCCTTTTCCGCCGTATCGATCATCGCTTCGAGAGTCGTCCGTGGATCCCAACCGTGCACAAGGTAGAAAGGCGTCTCATCCCGCGTCCGATCGTACGCAGTATTGAGCGCGAAGACCAACCTCTCTGCATAATCATCCCAATCGCGCTGTTCCGGATCCTTAACATACATCTTGATTGCGCGTGTGACGACCTGCACCATCCTCTCAGCGGTCCCGTTCGCCTGCGGCCGATATGCCATAGTCGCCCTTGATTTCTGACCGATAATCCGATTAAACGCACGGAAAACTTCAGACATGAATCCTGATTCACGGTCGTGACGAATCAACTTGCTTGCACCAAACCGCCGGTAGACACAACGTTCGTACGACTCCGCAATCTCCTCGGCTTTCCTCGACTTGTTCGCTGAGACAATGAGAAATCCGGTGTAATGATCAACCCAGATCAATAGCTCGCGGTTTCCGTTATATGACAACGGCAGCGATGGGATGTGATCCATTCCGATAATGTCGAACGGGTGTGTGGCGACCATGTTCCCTGGCGTCGGTCCTTCATGCCGAGGGACACCTTTTCCCGTCTGGCAATCAATACATTCACCCACATACGCTTGGACGTCTCGGTAGATACCTCTCCAGTGGAAGTGATTTCTCACTCGCTGGTACGTCCGAGCCACCCCTTGATGTCCTCCAGCCAAGCTCGTGTGATAATGATGAAGGACTTCTGTGTGTAGCGTGCTCGGAAGCACTAGTCGCAACTGCACATCGTCCGTCCCATCTTCACCCTTGCGACGAGCATACCCAACGTAATAGAGCAAACCACGTTCATCGATTTCGTAGTCACCAGCAATCACTGCGATCTTGCTCACTTCTGCCTCCGGAATCACTGACAAATCGCCGATCAAGAATGCCTTGATACGAGCAATCCACTCTTCTTCATCCTGTGCGATCTTAACGCGGTCCATACGCATCGCCCGGATCGCCCCTGGCGTCGGATATTCAGCTTGAGGCCTTCTAGGACTTCTTCGCAACGCACTTACATGGAAAATCAACTCATCTTGTTCTTCCTCGGCCGTGATTGTCCGATCTGATTCCTCGTTCGACGCACAATCAATGCATATTCTCGTGATCAGCTGCGTCGAGTGGGTTGATTGCTCACTTTGATTTGTTGATTGGGCACCATGCGAGAAGCCAGCAAGCCAGGTATCGATCTCTCGCGGCAGGTCTCCACTGTTCCAGTCGATCTCGCATTGACCGTCTCCTCCCGTTGTCTTGATTGCCCGTACAGTGTTCAATCCCGCGGTTGAAATCTCATCGGGTGGCAAATCAACAGAGTCTACGGTCAATCTATCACGCGCAATCAAGGGTGCGAACACCTCTCCGAGTCGATTGAGTACGCGCAAGTCATCAAAACCATCGCGGCTCACTATTTCCCCACTCTGTCGCTGTAGTGCCTTGCCGGTGATGTAGTCGGCTGCAGCGTTGAACTCACGTTTCACATGAATCAGCGTGCACTTGTCAAACTGCCCGACTTCCTTAACTGCCTCAGCACACAGCAGTTGTAGACCTGGCGCCTTGCAGTCAATCTCGCCCCTTGTTTGTTGGATTGCCAACCGTGAATCACCACACACAATCAAGTCCTTGATTCCGCGCTCGCGAGCCATGCGAAGACCGCAAATCAAGCCCCGGTACTCGGCCTCGTTCACGGTTCCATCTTCGACATAGATTGATTGCGCGTCAACTACTTCCCACCGGGGAGTTCTCCACAAGATCACGCCGAAGCTCGCCCCTGCGCGCTTGGGCTTAGCCGATCCATCAAAAGAAACCACAAACGATTCTTCTCCGGCGGGGAGGTTTGGGAACCTTTGATTTTTCATCGTCTTAGGGGCCGCCTTCCGCGGTCTTAAAGCTTCCAGCGCTTCGTCTACCTTGTCGCGTGGCGTGATGCTAGCTGACACCAGTCCGAGCACGTCCATCTCCGATCCTTTAGCTTTCTCCACCATCAACGTCCACGGGGAGAGCATGGTTGCCCACACCTGAAGTCGCCCCTGAAGATTCTTCGCCCGAAGCAGCCAAGCAAGCGTCGAATGTCGCGTAATCACCTTGATTGCGCGTCCCACCAGCATCGTGAAGCATTGATCCAGTGTGCGCAACAACGCTAATATTTCTTTCTCCACGATGTCGTACTTCATCTCGCTGGGTTTCAACACTCGACTCACAAATCTCACCGGCATCAGCGTTCCGTCGTGGTCCTGCAGCAAAGCAGCCGAGATCGCCCAATCATTCGCGTACACCACCACCACGGGTGTTTTGTCTACATCGAAGTGCTTGAGCACGGGTGCTTCACTGATCTTCGTCTTCAGTGCTTCGAACGCGAGCTTAGCACGGTCGATGTGACTCACCACAGCCTTTGATTGTGCGTTCGGCGCCAAATCACTCGACGGGCAATCCGCTTCCGACGCAGAATCAGCTGATTGTGCATGTGAAGAGGAACTTGATTGGGCGTCGATCTTCGGCAGTGGCGACGCCCCAGTGCGCCCCATGTCGCGCAGTCGCTTGAAATCTTCCTCAGTTAGCTCGTACAGCACGGCAGCGTAAGCGCCGAAGTCTTCAATGAACTTATGGTAGTAGTTCAGTGACCCCAGGAACGACTGAATCCCCTTCAGCGATCCTGGGAAGGGTGTTGACACTAACTCCTCCAAATTCTTCGGCTTCGACTCGAGACCTTCCACGCTCACTTCATGTCCCAGGTATTCTGCCTTCCGCACGCCGAACTTGCTCTTCGGTATACTGATCGAAATGCCCCACTCGTCACACACATCGAGAAGCTTCTGAAGACGTTCGCACATCTCGCTCCACGTCTCTCCGCCGAAGAGAATGTCATCAATGTACGAGCGGCGTTGAAGGACCGACGCTTCCGCCGGGTTAGCCGGAACTCCGTCCAAGAAGACGTCCTGGAGTCCTGATTGTGCGCCAACTGACGTTGATTGTGCGTTCACCAATGTTGATTGTGCGTCTGCCGATCTTGATTGTGCGTCTGACTTGTTGGTATCTCCGCTGTTCGCAGCCGGAATCCGCATCACGCCGTACAACGCGTTGTCAATCAGGCGCTGGTAGATCTGGGGAGCGTTCTTCAGGCCGAACGGCATCCTCTTCCACTGGAACAGACCGAACGGCGTCACAAAGGCTGAGACCTTCTTCGCCCGCTCAGTCATTTTCACCACCCAAAATCCGCTAGCCATATCCAGAGAGCAGTACCACAGGATTTTATCGAGATTCTCGAGCAAGTCGTTAACCACCGGCATAGGATACACCATGAGTCTCGTGAGGGCATTGACCGCGCGGTAGTCGATACACAATCGAATGTCGACACCATTTTTCTTCACCACAATCACGATCGGCGCCCACGGCGAATCGGACACTTCAATGATATCCGTCTTGAGCAGACCCTTGATCAACTCGAAGAGCTTCTCCATGTGCATCGGCGGGACCTTGCGGCAGCGCTGAGCAATCGGCTTGGCATTGCCCACATCAATATCACAGAACGCCCACTTCGCCGGAGGCGGTAACGCGTTGCCCTTACCCATGCAGAGGTGGTGCTTACGCCAAATCATCCGCCTGACTTGATTGATCTCTTCGGCCGTGTTGTACGCTGGATCACCGACCTGAATGTCTTCCGGCTTCACCGCTGATTCTTCATTCACCGCCTCTGGGATCATCGCCATCTGGCCCTCGATGTCTTCGGCACTTAGGTCGGCGCCTTCATGGATGTACACCGTGTCCTCCAGCCCTGACTGATCGAGATCGAGTTCGCGAACGTGTGAGACAGCCATCAACTTCGCACAATCAGGTGTCTTCGACGGCCAATCAGCTGACTTCTCACTCAGACTGGTTCCTCTGAGACTTGATTGCTCGATCGTGCCCGGAGGATCCCTTGATTGTTTGATTCCAGAATGCGACCATAGACCACCGGACTCGTTCTCAGATGTGCAATCAGGAGATTTCCCACTCTCTTCTTTCTCCCTACGAAGGATCTTCGTCGGTATCACGTACTTCGGCTTGTCGACCGCAGGAGGCAGACTCGCATTGTGCTTGTCTATCGCTTCCGCTTCTCGACGTACCATCATGTCTTCAGACGTCGCCTCGTATTCGAGTGTTACCCATTCGCGGTATCTCCTGGAGCCCAGCGATACAAACCGGAATCGACGCGGGGCGGCGCTCGGCGCCAGCCACATCGCGATTTCAGTATGCGCTGCCAACGTGATCGACTTATTGCTGATGTTGGTCACTTGGAGACGCCTATGCAAAGCTGCACGTAAACCTTCTTCATGCACAATCGGTTCTGACGACAACTGGCCATTGATTTTCCGCTCTGATTGCGCGTCGCCTACTTGATTGCGCGTCGTACCATGAACAATCACGACAAAACCCTCCCCCCGACGCAGCCAGAGCCTTTGTCGATCTTCGAGTTTTAACGGAATGTCATAGCTGCAACCCGGCTTCAAGTCCAGCGGCTCTTTCAGACGCACAGTACGTGCGTTCTCGCTGTACAGCGCACGTCTACCCTCGAAACGCAACCGAATCTCGTCTGGTAGGCACGCCGAGCCATCCGCCAAATCAAGTCGTACTCCCGCCGGTGTCATGAAGTCTGAGCCGAGAATAACATCCAAGTTCTCGAGCTTTCCAACCCACGGATGGAAGACGTACACCAACTCCTCTCCTAACGTGATCTTCACTTCGGCACGACCTTCAACTCGGAACGCCGCACCTCCAACACCCACACAGTTCAGAGTCTCATTCACATCAATCTCGGCCCCAACTTCACGCGCAAAAGTTGAGTCGAGGATTGACACCTCCGCCCCTGAATCGAGCAGTATCTTCGCACGACAATCGTTCACCTTGGCATGCACAATCGTCTGCCGAAAGATCTTCTGAGGGTAGAACTTCCAGTAGCCTCTGCGCTCACCAGGCTTCAAAGTCAGGCGCTGAATCACCTTGTGTCGCTCGAAATCAGCACTGTGAGAAGAGGCCACATGTGCAATCAAAGGGGAGACATGAGCAATCAAGGACTTTTCGTGAGAAATCAATGACTGTGATGACTGATCATGACAAATCAACGACTTTTCGGACGCCAAATCACTTGATTTTCCGTCGGAATTTCCGTTATCCCCTTCGACCCTGTGGTCCTCTCCTACAAATGCATACACACAAATGCCGTCACCGGATCGCTCGGCGCGTACTGGGTTCCAAACCAGCGAGCGATCTAGTTTAACATCTTCTCAACGCTTGGCGGCAGCATCCCGGCGTGCTTGCTGGGGTCGTACCACTTGCGGAGTTGGTTGATGGCGTCCTCGAGTGGGCAATCACCACGGTCGTGAAGCTTACCGCACGCCTTGCAGAGCTGGAAGCAGCGATCCGTCGGATGCCCCTTGCGTCCGCACGTCTGGCAATCAAGCCTCTTCCAGCAGTCAAGGTTTCCGTGGCGAGTTGATCCACAGTGGGTGCACGGTGACTTCTCGCTCCCTTCGCGCCCTCCTTCGGCGTTGGACCCTTGAACGAACGCGAAGACCTTCAGCAAAGCCTGCGCGATCTCATCCGAGTCGATACCGCCACCGACGACCTCTTCTCCTTCGCCGATCTTCTTTGATTCTTCGCACTCGCCTTCTGATTCTTCATCCGACGAGCCATCAGAGTGCACAATCAAGGATTGCGCGCCTTGATTCTTCATTGCGGCCGACCTTCCAAGCATATTCACACGCTTAGCAGGTTCGCGGCGCGCTGCCTTGACCTTCGGCTCGGGTTCAGTCTTCTTCTTGCGGCGGCTCATGTTACGCATATCTTTTAGAACCTCACGAAGAGACTCTTCGTCGCGGAGGCGAAGCGCAATCAAGCGATCACTCAGGTCGTCGTCCTCGCACGTCGCAATGAAGTGCTTCACGTGGTGCAATCCGCCGTCTTCCTCGTTGTACTCGATGCCTGCCTTGATTGCTTGGACGTTGAGTCGGTACAAGTACTCCACGGGATCCTCGTTCGTCTTGCGGGTCATAGCGTAGTACTTCTGCGCTGGTGGGACGTTCGCACCACAGAACTCCTTGCGGAACGCCTCGCGCAAACTCGGCCAGTGCATGCGGACCTTGCGTGGAAGAGTCTTGATCCAGTTGTCCGCCGGGCCAACGAGAAATCCGGGGAAAAGCATGCACATCTCCGCTTCCGTCAGTTGGTCTCGGCGGAACGAGGTCGTCGTCTTGCTCAGCCACTGGCTCGACTTGTTCTCGTCCGTTTTGCGACCGCTGAACTCCTTGATCTCGGGCAAACTTGATTGGCGGATGCGCGTTGATGCAACTGCACCTGCATCCTCGCCCTTCACCTCAAAAAAATCCGCAACATCATCGTCATCGAGCAAGAAATCACCTTGATTCTTCGATTCTTTCTTCACTTGATTTCTCGTCAGACGTTGATTTCCCGCCTTGATTGTACGCTTCAACTCGTCGCTCTGGAGAGACCAGTTCATCTTGACTTCGCGCGGGCTTCCGGTCCGCTCAATCGACGAAGTACTGGATGCACTGAGGGCCTCGTCCGCAAAATCAAGAGTGCGAGCTTGATTGTTCACATTGATCTCGCGTTCTCGATCGTTGATTGCGCGTCGACCGCCGTTGATTGCGCGACCAGCATTACTGATTGTGCGCTCGGATCCGTTGACTGCGCGTTCGTCGAGGTTGATTGTGCGCCCAGGCGTGACAAGACCACTGCGTGGAGTCACCAACGTGAGCTGCTTCTCAAGTGCCTTCACCATGCCCTCCTGCAGCATGAGTTGTTCCTTCAGGTTCCGTACTTCTTCAGTCGTCATACCGAAGATCTCCTCCACGAGCCTTCCGGTCTCCGCGTGATTGTACACGTGGGCCACACGCTGTGAGAACGGGCCCTTCCCGGCAGCAGCCATCGCACACAACAAGCGGTAAGCCGTCGTACCAGCTAAGATGAGAGTTCGCGTCTTCATCAGCACAAGCCGTTCGCGTCGCTCGATCTTCGGCCAAAAGCCAGCCGACACGAACATGCTCGAAATCGACGCGACGATGTGCTGATTGTGCGTCAGACTCGAGAGCCACGGATTCTCCGGTTCAGCCAGGTCTCGGTTAAGGCTCACTCGAAAATGGCTCATGACGTCGTTGTGCTGCATCAACTTCTCCAGCTCGATCCACGGGTTCGACGTGTGATCGATCCTTGGCGGCACGCAGTTCATGCGGCGCTTCAGCTCGTCCATCGTCTCTTGATTGCCCGTACCTCGCTGTTTCGGACGCTCCTTGATTGGCGTCGGAACGAACGAGGCCGCAGACTCCATCGTGACGTCCAGACGTGATTCCTCGGGTGACTCCTCGCTCACGAGGTCCACCACGTCCTCCTCTTCCTCCTTGGTCTCTTCTCCGACCATCGTACCTACGGGGGGCCCGGCACGATCGGAGTGTTCATCAGAAATCAACTGATCTGCCGCGGGCCCTTGCGACAAATCAGGCGGCAGCCTTGATTGATCATGCCCATTACCATCGACGGCTGCCGGTGCCGATGGCGTGGGGTTCTTCCCTTTCGGTGGCATCACTCTCTCGTATCCCACAGCTCCTGGCATACGCACCACTGTCGTGAAGTGGGTCGGCAAATTTCTCTATCTTCAGCGAGAAATCAAGAGAAACCGCCCAATCAACGCCAGAAATCAGAGCCCTGAGTATCCACTTGA
>JAMFLL010001982.1:0-11978 GCA_027475725.1 Pythium rhizo-oryzae | reverse complement strand
GAGCATCTTCCCCGTCATGGTCTGCGACAGCGAGCCGCCGCCCGCGATCTCGATGCTGCCGTTCTTCGACCTGCGCGACTGCGTGCCCGCGGACGCGGACGCGCTCGCGCTGGACCCCAACAGCGACGAATGGCGCGCGCTCATGCGCGAGAGCGTCCACAGCGACGCGTTCCTCCGCAAGACCCAGCGGCTCTTTGCTGTGCTCGAGCTCGTCGGTACTCGTTGCTTTTGTTTGGAGCCAGGGAGGTAGTCTAACAACGCGCGCTGTGCTTGTTTGCCATCGTTAGTTTGACGCGATGAACGCCTACGGCGTGCCCGCGGTCGCGGGTGTCGAGAACTTGGGGCTGCCAGCGGCGTTCGACGGCCCGCACCACCGCGACTCGCGCGCTATGAGCCTGCGACGGCTGCTGTCGCCCCACACGAGCTCCGACTCGCTCCTGTCACTGGGTAGCGGTTCGTCGTGTCCGACGTCGCCGATGACCCACACCGGCTCGTTCGACTTTGGCGGCAGCGTCGGCGGCGGCTCGGCGCTCAATCTGCTGAACCTCGTGGTTGAAGAGGTGGACGGCGAAGACGACGACGAAGGCGACTCGGACCACTCGGACGACTCGTCCCACGCGGCGGTCGCCGCGCTCAGCGCGCGCTACATGCTGAGCTTCGACGACAGCTGCTACTTGCTCGCGAAGCGGCTCTACGACGACCTCATGCAGCTCGGGTTCTCCGTGTACGAGCCCCCTGTACCCCCTGCGGACGTCCACGACGGCGACGCCGTCCAGCAGAATGTGGAGGCCCACGAGGACGCGCTCCGGTGGGCCGCGGCCGAGAAGAACGGCAAGATGATCCTGCTGGTCACGCCCGAGAGCGTGGGGCGCCCCAGCGGCGTGTGCCTGAACGACATCTCGGCCGCGATGGCCGCGGGCATGGGCTTCGTGCCGCTCATGGTGCGCCAGTGCGAGATCCCGCTGTCCATCTGCCGCATCCAGTGGCTCGACATGTCGGACTGCCTCATCTACCAGCGCCGCACGTCGGACGGTGGCAGCAGCGAGGCCACGAGCCTCGTCGCGTCCGCCGCGATCAACGAGGTGCGGTACGCGACGCGGCGCGACCAGCTGCTCACGGCGCTCAAGGGCAAGCTCGACCACGACGGCCAGCAGGCGCGGCTCTTCTCGCTGCTCTCGCCCTTCTCGTTCCAGCTCCAGATCAGCCAGCTCACGCAGCGCTTCACGGGCCGCGCGTGGCTCTTCGACGCGATCCGCGAGTGGATCGACGACGCGCCGTCCACGACGAGCGCCGGCAGCAAAGTGTTTTGGGTCACGGGCCAGATCGGCGCCGGCAAGACGAGCGTGGCCGCCAAGATGGTGCAGCTCATCCCGGAGATCGCGGCGTTCCACTTTGCGCTCCAGGAGGACGACCAGACGCAGCTCGCGCGGCGCTGCGTGCTCTCGCTCGCGTACCAGCTCACGACGCAGCTGCCCGAGTACGCCGTGTTCCTGCAGACCGGCGAGCCGCTCGAGGAGATCGTGCCCGTGTCGTCCGTGCAGTCGCTGATCGCGCACCTGCTGGTCACGCCGCTGAACGCGATCGCGCGCCCCAAGTCGGACAAGCCGCTCATCCTGCTCATTGACGGGCTTGAACACTTGGCGACGAACAAGGAAGTTGCTGGCGCGGGCCCGCCGCCGCTGCGGCCAACGCTCGGCGGAGGCGGCGGCATGGCCGTCGGTCAGCCAGGCTCGGACGAGTGCTTGGTGTCGCTACTGCCGTCATTGATCTCGCGGCTGCCGTCCTGGGTGCGCGTCATCCTGCTGAGCCGCGAGGACCACAACATCGTCGTCAAGCTGCAGGACTACACGCCGAGCGTGTCGCTGGACCGCCGCGAGAGCGACAACGAGCAGGACATTCGCAGCTTTGTCGAGATGGCGCTGTGCTCGCCCGCGCACAGCAAGCACGCGGCCGCGAGTGGCGCGAGTGGCAGTGGCACGGGAAGCCAGCGCCATCGCTCGCCGTCGATCACGGGTCCGTTGGATGGCGGCTCGTCGGCGGGTTCTTCGTGTAAGATCACAACCGAGCAGGTGGAGCTCATCACGAAGCGAAGCGAGGGGCTGTTCCTCTACGCGGTCAACATCGTGCAGTCCATCGAGGAAGGACGGCTCTCCGTGGATCAGCTCGCGTCGCTGCCGCTGGGACTGGGCGGATACCTGCGCCAGTTCTTCGAGAGCCACTTTGACGATGCCACGTACAAGGTACGGACTCGTGTCCGATTGCGTGTGCGTCTGCTTTTCTCACCCGAAATGTCTGTGTAGACCAAGATCCGACCGGTGCTCGAGGTGCTCTGCGCCGCGTACGAGCCCATGACGACGGCGATGCTGGCCGCGATCTTCAACTGGACCACGTACGACCAGCACGAGATGACCACGTCGTTCAGCGCGCTCTTCTTCATCTCGGACGACGGCGTCATGCGGCCGTTCCACTCGTCCGTGCTCGAGTGGGTGCGCGACGTCAAGACGGCCGGTCCGTTCCTCGCCGACGTGGCGCTCGGCCACACGCGCATCGCGCTCTGGGCCGCGAACGAGTACCAGCACGTTGTCGAGCGAAAGCACAATGACTTTGTCAAGCTCAAGTGCGTCCTGTCGAGCTAATTCCTCGTGTGGTGGTGATGCTAACGTGGCTACTCTGTGTGGACAGCTTTGAGCTCGAGCAGTCGGGCTCCAGCAAGAACAAGATGCACGTGTACATCGTGCGCCACCTCGTTAACCACCTCATGGTACGTGTCTTGCGTTTCTATCGGTTCACAAGACCCCACCTACACCGTGCTCACGCCGTTTGCGCGCTGACTCGACAGCAAGCCGAGGGCGACGAGTGCATGGCGCTCGTGGGCAAGTTCGCGTCGGACGAGAGCTTCCAGCTCGCGCGGCGGCTGCTGAGCCTGCGCTCGGAAGGTCTCGAGAGCTTTTTCCACGGCGACATCTCGCGCGAGCGCTCGCAGGAGCTGTTGCTCACGAACCGCCGCGCCGGCAGCTTCCTCATCCGCTACAGCGCGCGCCAAAAGTCGTACTGCGCGTCTTTTATCGAGCGCGTCGACGCCGACTCGGGCGCGGTCAAGTTCGCACACAACCTGATCCACCACCTCAAGAGCGGTGCCTACTCGGTCGTGCCGCCCGAGAAAGTGACCGACAAGACCACGGTCTTCCCGGACCTCGTGAGCTTCGTGGAGGAGTACCAGCGGCGCGGCATCCTGGTCTCGTCCATCCCGCGCGTCTCGGCGCTCAACCGCGAGATCTCGTCCACGCCGTATTAGTTCCAAAAATGCAAGTCATAGTACTATTAGGTCATGTGGTACGGCGGCACCGAGAGATCAAAGAGCCCGACTTCGAAACTCGCGACGCCCCGCTCGTTCCGCGCGAACGGGTCCGCGCCCTGGTCCACACAATCCATTACGTTAGCCGCCCTGTGATTGCTCCTTACACACGAAGCGAAAGACGTACAAAGGCCAGCAAGAGTTGCGCGAGCTCTCTTGCGTTCTCGTACGCCGCGAGGTGGAGCGGCGTCTCCCTCTGTATCCTCAGCCACACCACGGTCAGTCAGGACGCCTCCCGTTGGTGGCCTCGTCGTCGTGAACGTACCCCGGGCGTGGCGATCGTGAGGTTCGCGCCGCTCGCGAGCAGCAGCGTCGCGCCCTCGACGTTGTTCGCCTGGATCGCGCGGTGCAGCGGCGTGAAGCCGAACGCGTCGACAGCGTTCGGGTCCGCGCCGCGCGCGAGCAGCAGCTGCAGCGCCGCCGTGGCCTCCGCCGGGTGCTCGGCGCTCGCCGCCGCGGCCGCGTGGAGCGCTGTTGCACCCGCTGCACCGCGCTCGTTCACGGCGTCTGCGACGGACGCGCGCTCGTTCAGCAGCGCGGCGATCGCGTCGCTTCGCACGTCGGAAGCCGCCTCGACGAGCAGCGCGCCGCCGCCGTAGAGGTCAATCTCGCGCAGCGCGCGCAGCTTGGCGGCGTCGCGGCGGCACGCGCGCCACTGGTCCAGCGCCTGCTCGAGCGTCGCGGTCGCGTCGCCCACAGCAGCGTGCGGGATGTTGCACAGCGGGTCGTCCACGCTGCTCTTGCAGGGCGCGGCGCCGCGGTAGCAGCGCCCGTCGTCCCCGCAGCGCAGCGCGTCTGCCAGTGCAAGAAAGGCGCCATATTAGACAAAGTCGACGAGTCAGGCATACATACAAACACGCACCGGGGCCGCTGCGGCTCGAGCCGCGGCAGGGCAGCGCGCGCGTGGCCGCGGACGAGAAGCTGCAGCAGTCGGCGGCCGAGACGCCTACGGACGACGTCAACGCGCGCAAGCGGAAGAAGGTGAGACCATCACTCGTTGGCGAAGGGACACAGCGCTGTTTGTACAGATGCTTGGTTGGGCGTGCGTGCGTGGCAGGCTCGCACTCGCAGCGACGCAGAGCAGCGCGATGAGCACGTGACGAGACGGCTTCATGGGCGGCGGGTTGAAGAGAGCTCCTAACGTTTGTGCGTGGGTGGGGACGGAGCCGCTCGTGGGAGCCTTTTCGACTGAAGTGACTATTTATTGGCCAATGAGAATGCATACGGAAACATTTCAGCCAATCCGAATCGCGTAAATATGTAGCCATCTGCGAAGAGAGATCTTGTATTTGAGCCCAACACTCGTTCATCGTGCGTTCGCTGCAGGAGTGAAACGGGGACGCCAGCCACGCCCCTCACTGGTTTGCATTGTGGAGCGTACTTTTCGTCGTGATCAGTGCAGTGTGGATGGCTTTCGAATGCGATTGGAATGGGTCGGGTATTTTTGCCTGAACTTGTTTGACTGGGGGGCGACTTGTTCTGCCCAGCACCATCACTCGCAACGAGCAGAAGTTTATTTAGGTTTGTTCCCTGGCGATGCACCGCAGGTCTTAGACGCGCGCACGAGGAGGAAGAGCGAGGGCAAGCGCGAGCTGGGGGTATCAAACGCCGGCGCAACATGGTGCAGACCATCGCGGTCTCCGAGGCCACGCTCGTGGACAACATCGTGCGTGGCCGCGTCTCCGAACTGCGCTGTCCAAGCGGACGCTAATATTTGTCGTTGATGCCCAAGTAGACAGCGTTCTTACTGGAAGACCCAGACACGATCAACTGCGGCTCCAACTGGTGGCACCCGCGCATCAAAGTGCTCGAGCGATGGCTGCGAGAAGACGCGAACAAGGCGGCGATCCCCGACGACGGCACGGAAGAGGTACATGAGCGGATGGTCTCCTGTTCGCGTTGGAGTCCACTCGCCTGACTAGAATGTATGCGTAGATGCTCCGGAAACTCATCCAGCGCGGCGATATCTACACGCAAAGCCAGCTCAAGTGCTGGAAGCACATTCGTACGTCACAACTCGGCACTCCCGCGTACAGGAGGAGTATAGACTGACCTCCATTTCTGACACGCGCAGTGCTCGAGCTGTGCGACATCCCCAGTCTTTCCATGGCGTCGAGCGAAGCGCACGATGATGATGGCGTCCTGAATGCCAGTCCGAGTCGAGGGAAACTGCGCCCGGGCAAAGAACTCATCATTCTGTCGGACGAGATCAACCAGGAGACGGCACTAGCCGACTCTGGGCCTTTGATGTCCGACGAGAGCGCAGCAAACGCGGCCAAGATCGGCAGTCCACAGCGCGCGATGGCGGTCCAAGCGAACAACAGCGCGAGCTCCAAGAAGTTTGCGAATCTCTCAATGATGGAGCGTCAAGCCGAGTGGCTGCGCAAGAAAGAAGAGAAACTCGCAGCCGAGAAGCTGCGACAGGACGAAGAAAAGCAGAAAGAGCTCACGTTCCAGCCAAAGCTGATCCGCCGATCGACGTTCAACGGCGACAAGCCGCCCCACGAGGAACGGCAGCCTCCGTCCGCGCGGTCTGTCGCGGTTGTACGCTCCGAGTCGTTTGGCGCGACTACGAAAGCCACAAATGAGAACAATGTCACGGCGGTGGTTGCTGTGGCCCAGGGAGAGACACGGCGGCCGCCCAGTGGCAACATCAACGCGCGGAGAGGCTCGGCCAAGCCCGGCAAGAAGAAGAAATTCATCCCCGTGGACCAGCGGCTTGAGGTGCAGTCGGATCTGCTGGACTCGATGAAGTCCCAGCTCGAGGCGTCGATGCAAATGGCGCCTGCGCAGCTGATGAACAACGCGACCACGTCAGGAAGCGACAGCAATCCAGAAGACCGGAATCCCAGTGCGGATCCGCCCGGGCCGGACGTGTCGCTCACGAGCGAGGCGGCGGGCGAGCCGGCGCCGACCGTGGAGCTCAAGTCGTGGCAGGCGTGCCCCGTGATCGGCGGCTTCCGCGTGGACTTTGACTCGAGCGACACGAAGGCGCGACTCGTGCTGCAGGACGCATCGCGCTTCGAGCTCAGCTCGATGTACCGCAAGACGGACCGCAAGGCGCAGCGCGACGGCGTGGCGCTCCACATGGGCCGCCGCGAGGACACGTACGAGGAAGAGGTCATCGCCGTGCTCTTCGACAAGGAGAAGGTGAGCGAGAGCGACGCCACCAAGTGGTGGAAGGACCACGAGCACCGTTTCGCGCAGTACATCCGCGACCGCTCGCCCGCGGCCTCGCACCACGCGCTCGCCGCCGCCGTCGCCGCGCTCGCCTCCACTTCCTAAGACCGTCCGCGTTTGTCAAATATCTCTCTTTTTTTAGTGACATGCACATGGGTACACTATGCAATTCCCTCGCATTACTGACAGTAGGTCAAAATCTGATGCCTCTGAGACTGTGCATCTGAGTCTGCGACACTCTGTGTTCTTCTTCTGCTTTCCTTCTGTGTGAAGTGGGAACTGTGGCGGCGCCCGTCGCCCATTGCCGAGCGGGTCCTAACTTGGTCTCCCCGGAAAGCCGTTCCACTCCCCCCCGCGCATGGGCCACACGCTCAGCGCCGACGCGTCGCGCAAGCCGCCGCTCACATCCCACGCGTCGCTCCGCGAGGTCTCGGCGCTCACGTCCACGGCGGTCTCGTCGCCGCAGCTGCCCCACTCGCCGAGATACGACGACGACCTGGACGTCGCCATGGACGACGCCACCGATGCGCCCGTTGCCGTGGCCGCGCCCCCGCCGGCGCCCGCGCCCGTGGCACTACCACTCGCCACGTCGCCCAAAAGCCTGACCGGCAGTGACCCACTGCCGCCGGCGCCGCGTCGCTCGATCGCCGACCAGCTCGTCGGCGGCGGCGCCTCGGCGCGTCCGACGCTCGAGCTCGCGCCGACCGTCGACGAGGAGAAGCCGTCCGAGTTTGCGGACATCACGGACCCGATTGTGCCGCAGCCCATCGCCGAGGTGCCCATGCAGCGCTCCAACGTGACCGCGCACCTGAGACCGTCGTTCGTCACGGCGCTGTCGCTGCCGCGGCTCGAGTCCAAGCTCTACCGGCGCCGCTCCACCGCGGCGATGCTGAAGAAGGCCGAGTCGACTGCTGCAGTGGAACCGCCTGCGCCGGCGCCGCCCGTGGACGAGGCCACGATCGCGGCGGTCGCCGAGAAGGCCGTGCTGTCGTCGGACGAGGATGTGGCCGTGTCGTCGTCCGACTCGGCCGGCTCGCTCTCGGACGACGAAGACTCGGTGGAGGAATACGGCTCGAGCTCGTCGGACGAAGAGCTCATGGGCGAGGACGACCTGGAGGTCAGTGACTGGCTCGACGAGCCCGTGGACGCCGTGCTCACGCCCAAGAAGTCGGACCTGTCGTCGCCGTCCAACAACGGCAGCCGCCGCGGGCGCTCGTTCTCGTCGATCTCGTCGACCTCGACCAACGCGTCGCGCGCCGCCGGCGGGCACCCGCACTCCATGTCGGGCTCCATGCTGGCGTCGGGCGGGCGCCCGAGCCTGCCGAACCTCGGCGGCACCCAGACTAGCAATTCGTCGCTGTCCACGTGGCTCAGCGGCCAGGAAGACGCCGACGACGAGCTGGACTTCGACTACGACCCCGCCACCCTGACCGACTTTATGCGCGAGAACATGCCCGTGTACGAGGTCATGAAGCAAGTGCAGCTCTTCCGCAACCTCAGTCAGAACCAGCAGGAGCAGGTGCTGCGCGCGCTCAAGCCGGCCAAGTTCCAGGCGGGCGAGATCATCGTGCAGCAGGGCACGCGCGGCTCGCGGTTCTACATGATCGCCAAGGGCGAGGCCGTCATCACCAAGAAGATCGACACGGACGAACAGGAACGCATGATCACGCACTTGCACCCGGGCCACTACTTTGGCGAACTCGCACTGATCTACGACGACCCGCGCACAGCGACCGTGCGCGCTGTGAGTGACGTCGAGCTGTTGTACTTGACCCAGGAGGATTTCCAGCGCATCGGCCAGGTCCATTTGAGTTTGATGCTGCAGCAGGTTCCACTGCTTGCGCAGCTCAGCGGTCGTGATCAAGATGCGGTCTTGAACAGACTCAAGCCGGCCAACTTTAATGACGGTGACTACATTGTACGCCAAGGAGACCAAGGTACACGGTTCTACATGATCACGCGTGGCGAAGCCGTCGTGACCGAGAAGGACACACGGCCGGACGCCAAGGAAGGTGCAGAGCGGGAACTCACGCGCTTGTATGAAGGCCACGTTTTTGGCGAAATGGCGCTGATTTACAGCGAACCACGCACTGCCTCGGTGCGAGCTATTGGACCGGTGAAGTGCCTCTATCTCACCAAGGAAGATTTTGACAAGTGCCTTACGTCCGAACGGTTCCATCGCTTCATCCAGCACGCCTATGTTGAGAAAGCGACGCGCCGTGCAATGCGCATGAAGGTGCAGCAACGCGCTGAAAAAGAAGGTGCCGCGCCGATAGGAGGTGGGTCAGGTGCAACTAGCTTCGTGAATGGCGGATTGATTCCTCCACCAGCACCCTCGTCACCTGTGCGTGCAACGGAGACAAAGAAGCTCGTGCGACGGCTCAAGAATGGGCAGAAGGTTGTCAACAAGTATGTCATCAAGGCTTATCTGGGGAAAGGCACGTTTGGACGCGTCAAGTTATGCCAGAGCGAGGAGGACGGCAAGCTGTACGCCGTCAAGATCATGCAGCGCACGTTCGTGCAGCGCATGGCGAGCAAGGAAGACCAGCTGCAAGACGTGCTCCGGCACGAAGTCGCGATCATGAAGAAGCTCAACCACCGCAATGTTGTCAAGCTCGTCGAAGTTATCGATGACCCGTCGAGCCAGAAGATGTACTTGGTGCAAGAGTACGTCCAGCACAACCTTATGGATGAAGTGAACCGAGCGAGAGGGCTGAACGAAGAGGTTGCTCGCAAGTACACGCGCGATCTCTTGGTCGGTCTCAACTACCTCCACTTCCACAAGGTCATCCACCGTGACATCAAGCCTGAGAACATTCTTGTGAGTGCCGACGGTGTTGCGAAGATTGCCGATTTCGGAACGGCGCGAATGGTGATGAACGAGAGCGAGTCCATTTCTGGCGCCAAGGGAACACCCGCGTTCATGGCGCCCGAGATGTTTGACCTGGATGCCACGTATCAAGGACCAGCTGTGGATGTGTGGTCACTTGGTGCGACGCTGTACATGATGGTGATTGGCGTTCCTCCCTGGCTCGCGGACAACGAGATCATCTTGGCCGAGAAGGTTCAGCACGACGAGCTCACCTTCCCCGCAGACTACGAACGAACCATGGAGCCGCATCTGAAGAACTTGCTCCAGCGCATGCTCACGAAGAACCCAAAGCTTCGTATTACGCTCGCCGAGTGTTTCACGCACGACTGGATCACGAAGGAAGGAAGCGACCCGCTAGTCGCGTTTACCGGCCATTCCGACGAGGCCCCAGCACAGATGACCGTTTCGGTGGATGAGAGTGAGCGGGCCATCCAGAATATTCCTGAGCGCATCGATCTCAGTCTCGCCGAGTTCTTGGAGCAAGCTCATAACTTGGTCAAGACGCGCCAGCAGACGGGGGGCAGTAACCACAGCATCCATCGCACAGGCAGTGGCCAGTCTTGGCCCACGGGTGGGTCTGCGAACGGTACCCTCCAAGAGAAGCAGTCGTCATCTTCGTCACTTGCCGACAATCGCTCTGCATCGTCGTCCTCATCCAGCCCCAGCCGCGCGTCCACAGAAGAGACATCGCGAATCATTCGTGCGTGGCGTCACCACAAGCGAGTCCAGCTCATGTATGGCCACAAGGAGCTGTCCGCTAAGAGCCGCGAGCTGCTGCTAGAGCAAAAGCGTGTGGCATTCTCGGCGGAGCGAGCCAAAGTCACGGAGATCATTTTGCCCGCAACGGGATCGTCGAGTTCCTCCTCGGCTCCGAAAATTCGATCCACGCCTCTGGCTGGCGCCAATGGACCACTCTCCCCACGAGACCGCCACATGTCATCGCCTGGGTTGTTGGGTTCTTTAGAGACGAAAGCATCGACACTGTCCAAGAAGAGCAGCTTTGGCGCGTCCGCGCTGGACGAGTTGGCTCCGGTCCACGAACACACCATCAGCGGCTTTGGTCGAACGTCGTTCACCTCGGTATCGGGCTTGTCTGAACTGCTCTCGGTGGACGAAACCCTCACGGAAAAGAGCTTCCGCGAGAACTCGTCGGACGCGGACCTGCTCAAGCGATCGCTCTCGCGTAAGAAGGATTTCCTGATGGTGACATCCGAGGTCTTCCGTGACGAGGACGGCGATTTCCAGTCGCGCAAGATTCTCTTCCAGGCTCGCGACCATGATTTCTCAGTGGCGTCTCGCGCCCCCGCGCATTCCAAGAGCGGCCGGAACCTGGGCCGCAATTCCTCGTCGCAGATGAAGAAGACTGGGTCACGTCGCTCGCTGACGAGCAGTATCAGCGCGGGATCCGTGGGATCAGTTGGTTCCAACTCCTCGACCAAGCTGGAAGCCACCACTACTACCGCCATGAGCAGTGAGATCGATCTGGATGGTATTGACTGCGTCCAGGTGACGTACGACGGTGAAGAGGACGAAGAGATGGCGTATGTAGACGATGGTGAAGACGGTGAGGAAGGAGACAACAAAGGCGATGCCAGTGGAAGTAGCAGTGACGAAGAAGGATCCGACTACAGCGACGTCGAGGGCGATGTGGACGTCGAAGAAACGTTCAACGACCTCATCTGCTCGTCGAACCACCTCGAAATCGAGCCTGATGACGATGAGATCGCACCTGTGGACCCAACGTCCACGCCGCCTGCGCTGCTTCTTTCTCCAACGCACGATTCTCGTCGCATTGTCCAAGCCTACGTCAGCAGCAAGATCCGAGAGAACCTCGTGCTGGGTATCCGGTCGGGTTACGCTGAGGCCAAGGGATCGCGATCGTACATGGAAGACAAGACGGTCGGCGTCACGCAGTGCAGCTTCGACTCGTATGACGCGCCAACGCGCGAGCGGCTCCAGTCGGCGTACAAGTCGCTCGGCTATTTCGCGGTGTACGACGGCCACAACGGCGACGACACGGCCAAGTTTCTCCAGTCGGAGCTGCACCACCGATTTTTCCAGCACCCCGACTTCGCCACAAACCCGGTGGAGACGATCACGAATGTATGCGGGGAGGTGGACGAGGAGCTGCTGGACAAGCAGAACCGCAGCGTGGCGACGCCCAAGCGCAAGCGCACCGACGACGACGATGGCGACGCCTGCGCAGAGGCGAGTACGGGCCTATGTGGTGCAGGCGACGACGCGTGTGACGGCATGGAGCACCGAACGCCGATGTGTCTGCAGCCCATCTCGTTCTCTGGATCCACGGCGGTGATGGTGGCGGTCGCCTCCCGTCCCGTGTCGGTACAAGACGAGGAAGCCATCCACCCGGAGAGCCCGTGCGTGGACCGAGAAACGGTGCTGTATGTAGCGAACTTGGGCGACTCTCGTGCGGTGCTCTGCACGGCGAACGGCCTGGCGGTCGACCTCACCAAGGACCACAAGGCCTCGGACGAGGACGAGAAGAAGGGCATCGAGTCGCGCGGCGGCTTTGTCCACAACGGCCGCCTCGACGGCGTGCTCGCGATCTCG
>JAMFLL010001981.1:0-11981 GCA_027475725.1 Pythium rhizo-oryzae | reverse complement strand
TACAGCCGCGCCAAGGGCGCGTTCGCCGGCGTCGGGCTCCACGGCTCGACCATCCTCGTGCGCGGCGAGATGAACCGCAAGTTTTACGGCCGCGACGTGTCGCCCATGGAGATTCTGAACGGCCACGTGCAGGCCCCCGCGGGCGCGTGCGACCGACTGCTCGAGGCGATCAGCATGGCCGAGGGCCGCGAAGGCATCACGGTGGTACGTTTGGACTTTTTTGTAGGGGTGATTGCGTATTGGGAAAGCTCACCGCGCATGGCGTGTATACTTGACAGTACCCGTCGACGGACCCGCGCAGCTCGCACTACAACGGCAACGCGGCGTCGGCCGCGGCGTTTGGCGGCAACGGCGCCTACGTGCCGCAGTCGAGCAGCGCAAGCGCCAGTAGCCAGCGAACAAGCTCGTTCGACGGCCGCTCATCCTTCAACTCGTCGTTCAACAACGGCTCGGGCACCACGGCGTCCACAGCGTCGGCGCGCTCCTCCATGTCGGCGCAGCCCAGCAGCGGACCGGACCCGCGATTGAACCGCTACTCGACGTACAAGTCGGAGAAGGAACTGTACGAACAGTACGCCAAGAACAAATCACCCGGGTCGGCTGCGTCTTCCTCGGCAGCGGCACCGAGCTACGGCGGAGCGGCGTATGCGCCACCCGCAGCGTCTACCTCGGCGTATGCCGCCCCCGCGGCTTCGACTGCGTACGCCGCCCCTGTAGCTGCGGCCGCTGGCTACGGTGCCCCTAACTCGGCGTATGGATACAATGCGGCTCCTGCTGCGCCGGCGGCGGCACCATCGGCGGCGTACGGCGGTGGGTACGGATACGCTGCTCCCGCACCGGCCACACCTGCCCCCGCTCCAGCTGCGCCCGCAGCCGCGCCGACGCGTCTCTCGTACAAGACCGTGCCGGTAACGACGTACAAGCCCGACTACGGCGCTCCTGCGCAACGCGCGCAACCGCAAGCGCCGCCGCTGCCGCAGCCGACCGCTGGCGCCGAGACCAAGCAAGTGTACACGGACGTGATCAACTTTGTGAGCTCGAAGTGCCCGTACGCGAATGTGCAGGTCTTCAAGGACAACTGCCGCCTCTTTGGCCAGGACCAAATGTCCCTCGACGCGTACATGGCCTACCTGACCTCGATCTGCACGACACCGTTGTTGAAGGAACTGATCCCACAGCTTGTGCGTCTCCTGCCGACCCAGGACAAGCGCGAGAACCTCTGGGTATGTGCACCTCCCGCTATTTCTTCTCTTGTGCTCGCTACTCTAACAGCTTCTTGCCGTTACTTTACAGGCGATCTACGTGCGGGAAGTGCTCATGATCCGTTAATACACACCTCGGTGGGAGTGCGAAACGAGCATCCCTGTGATGCATTTTGCAGGAAACTTTAAAGTATAACGAACGACGATGACAAGGAATCGCGTCCAAAGCAGGCCAAACATCCTTTGGGGTCATTCCATTCACGATCTGATTGAAGGCTGTGCGTCCAGACCGTCGCAATGGCCGTCGTGTCACTTCTCGGAATGTTCGAAGAGACTCGGTGAGTCGCAGCCGAAACGACGCGCTTGTTTATCTCGGCAAGCAACAAGCTTCAGCAGAGAGCATATCCTTCGCCATGGCGTCCATCCTGACGCAGGAGGAGATCGACGCGTGCCGCGAGTCGTTCGTCCATTTTGACCGCGACGGCAGCGGCACGATCGACAAGTACGAGCTCGCCAAGGTGCTCGAGGCCATGGGCCAGAAGCCGACGGACGAGGAGCTCTTCCAGATGATCGCCGAGGTGGACAACGACAACAGCGGCGAGATCGAGTTCACCGAGTTCCTCCAGGTCATGGAGGCACAGAAGATCCGCGCGGCGCAGTTCGACGACGAGTCCGACTTCATTGACGCGTTCGTCGCCTGCGGGGGCAACGCCGACAAGACGGGCCATGTCGAGCGGCGCATGCTCGTGCAGCTCATTAAGAAAGACTTTGGTCTGCCCATCGACATCGACCGCATGCTGGACGAGCTGGACACGGACGGCAGCGGCGAGATCGAGTACGACGAGTTCAAGGCGCTGTTATCGTAAGTTAACGGTGCTTATTAGGTCGGAAACAGTTTGCTTTGGAACTGCAATTTCTGCTTCTTGCGCGCTGGGCGGTGCTGGTACCCACAGGCCTCGCACTCGGCGACGGCGCCAACGGTGTCGTTCACGAGTGTGCACCGAGGGCATACCCACTTGGTCTCTGTGAGTAGGAGCGTCTGTGACCCAGGCGTACTGTCCGTGGACGGAGAGGAAGCGCTAAGGTCGAATCCTGGTCCTGCGCGTGCGCTGCCGGCGCTGCTGCTCATCTGGCTCGGTAGTGACATCGAGGCTGACGGCGCCATTTGCGTCGACGTTTCCTGAATGCTGCACGAGGTCTCTTGGGAGAAGAAGCCAGCTACTGCACCGCCGTTGCTGTTACTGCCGTTGCTGCCAACGCTGCTGCGCCTCCGCTCGGCCGCCTTCTTGCGAGCCGATGCCGGTGTGGACTGAGGTGTGGAGTTGCGGCTGCCAAGCGGCGGCTTTGGCGGCGGCGACGTGACCATAATCTCGAAATCGTCGTCGTCGTCAGCGCTCACGATCTCCGTCACTTCCGTCTGCGAGGTGGACGCGCTGCGCGTGCCCAGCACCACTGGCTCGTCGTCGTCGTCTGTATCTTTATCAGCGGCGTCGCGTTCTCGCTGTTGTCGCAGGCGCTGTTGGTGCTCGAGAAACTCACGAGGCGGCTCCGTTCGGATCTCCTGCGTTTTCGAGTGGATGTAAAAGTCCACGCCCGACTTGACCACGTGGACATGGCGCCAGATCCCGTGGCCGTCGTCGCTATCGTCGTCCCCACCGTCACTGTCCTCGTCGCCGGCGCCTTTTGAACTGGGCTTGTCTTCATCCTCGTCATCTTCCTGCTTTGCCTTTTGCTTCCCGTTACGGGCTTTCACCTGCTGCCGCAGCCGCTCAAAGCCCGCCTGCATCTCAGCTGTCACGACAGGCGCCTGTGTCGAGTCTAACGATTTGCGTGCGCCGCCGCCAGACTGCTTCTCGGCCTGGCGCGCGCGGTAGTTGTGCATCACCTCCTCGCGAATCTGCTTGGCCGACTTGGGGTGGCTCGAGTCCGCCTGCGCGTTCGCTAGCAGAACATACTGCAGTGTGCACACCAAGTGAGTTTCTCAGATCAGTATCGAGTACCGGTACCAAAAAATAGCAATGATCATCGCACCTCTTTGTGGATCTGGATGGTGTCGTCTCGGTTCTTGACCAGCGCGCGGATGCCAATCGACTCGAGCAGCTTCTTGATGTCTTTCTCCTTCATCACGTTGTACGACAGCAGCGGCATGCGCTCGGGCGGCTTTCCGTCGCCATTCACGTTGCCTGTATCCGCAGCTGGCGTCGCCGCTGCCTTGCCGTTCCCCTTGGCCTTCTCTAACACTGGCAGCACCTTGGGCTTCATCTGCTGGAAGAGCACGCCGATCTTCTCGAGCGTGCGGTTCGGCACGAGCTCCCCTGGCGAGCACGGCTGCTTACACTCGGGGCAGCACCCGTTGTTGCCGCGGGACTGCAGGAAGCGGCGCACGCACTCGGAGCAGAACGTGTGCGTGCACGGAAGCAGCACGGGCCCGTGGAAAAAGTCGCCGCAGATCTGACACCGCAGCGCGCTCTCCATGTCCCGCAGCTCCGCGCACGACTCGGGCCAGAGCCACTCGTCCATCTCGTCTGCCAGCATCGCATCCATGGCTGTCCGATCAAGGGGGCGGAGCGTCGCGGCCGGGGGATAAACAGAGAGCGCGTCTTAGTCGCGCGAAAAGCGGGGCGGCCGAGGTGAGCTGTTCATTCCCGCCAAAAAGCGCCATGTCAAAAACCCATAACGCGGACGCTTTGTTACGAATCTGATATTAACACGTCATAAATTTCAACCAATCTCATGCGTCGAATCACCATTTCCACCAAGACAAACGACACCCAACGGACGGAAATCGCCGCTGGACGAGGAGCGACGCGAGCGAGATGGCGGGCTTCCTGCGCGACTTCAACGCCGCCGTGGCGACGTACACGGCGGAGCTCGAGCAGCTTCACGCGCGCTGCGGCGCCACCGCGGAGCGCGCGTTCCAGCCGACGTTCTGGCTGCAGCACGACGACTTTACGCTCGCGCGCGACGTGTTTGTGGCGGTACGGTAGCCATGGGTACGACATGCTCGGGAGGGACCGCCAACTAATGGACTCCGTATTGCAGGCGGCGGGCTCGATCGGACACGAGATCACCAAGTTCTCGCTCGTGTACAGCAAGACGCCGTCGCAGGAGGACGCCGAGAGCATCTGCCGCGCGATTAACAAGCCTTGCGAGCAGCTGCTGTCGGCCACCAAGGTCGCACTGTTCTGCGGCGCCGGCCCGTCGCTCGCCGAGGAGCTCGTGCTCGGTGCTCTGTACGTCATTGTGGTGTATGCACTTGATGCGTTCGACGGCTTGACGTTTCATGGTGAATCTCTATTTGGTGTAGGCGCGTCATGAAGAGCGTGCAGGAGCTGGGCACCACGATCGCCAAGGACGAGCTCGCGCGCGTGCCCGAGCTCACGGGCCGCGTGTGGGAGAGCTGCAAGGCTGTGGCGAACACGCCCAAGTCCAACTGCATCGCGTCCAAGCGCAGCATGCTGCAGTGCATCAGCGTGCTCAACGACACGATCAAGGAGCTCAAGGAGTTCCTCGCCGAGCAGGCGAGCGAGGCCGAGGCCGGCGAGTCGCTCAACGACATCGAGGACGAGGACGAGTTCGCGTTCGACTCGAGCCTCTCGGACGACGAGCGCGCGCTGTTCGAGAGCGGCGTGAAGCTGCTGGACATGACCGTGGCCGTGCTCAAGCGCGGCGTGCTCACGCTCAAGAACCTCACGATCGCGGACACGCAGCAGGAGCTCATCGCGTGGACCGCGGCGTTGGACCGCAGCTACAAGGCGATCCAGGACGCGGTCGTCGACATGGGCGCGGCGCTGTACCCGCCCGTGGACGTGGAGGAGCTCACGGCCGCGCTGGCCAAGGCCGAGGCCACGGGCGTCGCCGGGCTCGAGTGCCTGCTCACGCAGCCCGAGATCGGCGAGGCGGAGCTGCTCGCGCTCGGCAAGGGCCGTCGCGCGTTCGACCAGCAAGTCAGTACTGTCAAGACCCAACTAGAGGCCGCTCGGCTCGTGTAGATGTATAATACACCCCCACCAATTGTGAGTGTTTAAAACAGTATCCCTTCTTGAAGCACACTCTTCATCATGACAAGCGCGACAAGATTCATCCAGCCAACGTTGGCAACATGTCGAGCGCGAACGACGCGCTGTACGCGACGCCCGAGTTCGTCGGCTACTCGCTGTGGCTCGTGCCGGACGAAGCCGTCGAGAAGCGACTCCACGGCGAGATCCAGGAGCTGGCCGCGCGGCTGGGCACGCAGCCGTTCCTGCCCCATGCGACGCTGCTGGGCGGCGTGGTGGTGGGTGCCAATGGCACAAGAGAATGCTTTGAAGTCTATAGGCTGTATCTGACGTGGTGATTGCATCCGTGGCGCAGGGGATAGAGGCCGCACAGGCAGCGAAGCTCACGAAGCGTGTGGCCAACGGGCTGCATGCGATGGACGCGGAGATCAGCGTCGTCTCGTCCAAGGTGAGAAGTCGTGTTTTGTGAACGAAGGGCGCTGGCGGTTGATCTCACGAGTGGGGTTAAATCTCGCTGTGCAGGACTTGCTGTACTTCCAGTGCGTGTTCGGACTGCTCAAGCTGTCGGACGAGCTGCGCCAGGCCCACGGCTTTGCGATGGAGGTACCTGGCAATGGAGCGTTTGAAGGGAGCCTCATCTTAACCCGACCATCCTACATAGGTCTTTGCGCGTGCCGAGGAGCCCGAGTTCATGCCGCATGTCAGGTGCGTTGGATGGTTTGGCATGGGTAAAAATCTAGTGCAGGTGTCAAACGGTTTAACGAGCGGTGGTGTTCTGGGCATGCAGCTTGGTGTACGGCGACCTGTCTTCTCCCGAGCGCAAGGCGTTGGCGCGAGAGCTGGGCCTGCGTCTCGACGGTCTCAAGATGACCGTATGTATGTGGACTACACCACAACCAAGCACACTTTCTCACACTTGTGTGTGTGCGTATTACCGGTACCGGTAGATGGAGAAGCTCCAGGTGTGGAACACCACGGGGCCCGTGAAGAACTGGTCGCTGGTGGCAGAGTATCCATTGTCGCGGGGCGAGACGCAGTTGAAGAACTGAGCAGGAGCGAGAGATCAGCTTATTATGTCGTGTGCAGTACGCCAGCCGAAAGTGGATGAGACGATCCGCTGGAAACACCCAGTCCCTTTTGACAATCCGATTTCACAGTATTTGATCTCAAAGTTCATATAATTGCATATAAAACACGTTCTACACTTTGATGTTCATCATTCAATGTGGTTTATGCTTTTTGATAGGAACCCAGTTTTCCGTCCGACCTCGACCTCCGTTTCACTCGAAATACCGCCCATCTACCGGTTTTGGAACCGTCTAAAAAGACCCGTTGCCCCACTTTGTCTCGTGTGTTCCCTCTGTTGGCACAGGCCATCACTCTCTGGCGCGTGGTGAGAGAGACACGTGATAGTCGAGAAGCGCGGGCGACGACGGCAGCTTGGCACGGCACGGCACCAACAGCCAACAACGGCAGCCACCTCCAACCCTCCTTCCCTCCCTTCGGCGGCGCGTGGCTCTGCGGTGGCTGAAAGCAGAAGCCTGTTTGTTGGTTCTCACCCCCACCCCTCGCCCACGTCAAAGACACACGCGCGCGCTTCCCCACAGACGGCGAGAGTGTTTATGCGACCGCCATCGTCGCCATTGTGGTAGCCGTGGAAAACCGCGACCAACGAACGCATCGCCCCCGCCGTTTCCTCCTCCGCCGGCGCGTGGCCCCGTCACGCGAGCGTCGTACCGTACGAGCAGGTACGTGCTGTCTGGTTGCTGGTTGGTTATATTGTTTGTCCATGCGCCATTCCGTCTTGCGAGTGGGGGGAGAAAGCGAGCGTCGGCCGAGGTCAGGAGGCAGCACAGAAGCCCCACGAACGACGGAGCGAGAGATCCTGTCGGCCACGCGGCTCGCATCCCATGACGGCGCACGAGAAGCAGCGCCGCCGCCGGCCGCGTAGCCGCGCGGACGCCAACGACCACGACGACCCGCCCCACCGGCGACACCAACGCCAACGCCACCAATATCCAACGAATCCCACGCCACTCCCAACAAACGCGTCCGCTACAAACACCAACCACTCGCCCCCTCGGCCCGCCATGTCCCCCGCGCTCGCGGCCTGCTGGACCTCGCTGCTGCTCCCGAGCATCCGCGCGCCCTCCTCCGCCGCCTCCGCCTCCTCCGCCTCCTCCGCCTCCTCCGCCTCCTCCGCCTCCTCCGCCTCCTCCTCCTCCTCGACGGGCGCCAAGTCCCGCACGCCGACGCTCACGCCTTCGCCGTATTTGCTCACAGATCTCCACTCGGCGCCGTCCCCGCGCGTGCCCCACGCGTCGACCAACCCGCACAAGCGCCCGCGGCTCGCGTCCCACCCGCAGCTGCGCCGCCACTTTGCGTCCAGCGACGACGCCGACGACATGCCCCGTCGGAAGCGTCACAGCAACCGCCCGCTCGAGCTCGAAGTCCCGGCGCTCGCGGACGCCGCCACCGACCGCAGCCTCAAGGTCGAGGCCGGCGCCATCAGCCCGCGGTCCATCCGCAACAGCCTCGAGGAGACCAACGTGGACATGGACGGCCACGTGCGCACCCGCAAGGGCTCGGTCTCGATCAGCTGGGGCGCCGCCGCCACGGTCACAGCCTCGCTCGAGCTCCAGCATGCGCAGTCGGCCGCGGGCGACGGCCAAAACGGCACCTCCAATGGCCACGGCCACACGGATGAAGATGACGACCACGACATGGCCGCGCCCACGGACGGTGCGTTGACGGTCATGGGCCCCGCGGAACCGGATTTCCACGAAGACGAAGAGCCGCCGGTCGAGTACAGCGCCAACCCGGCGGTGCCCGCCAACGACGCGGCGCTCGCGCAGCTCACGGGCGCGCAGCTCTGGGTCCACCGGCTGCTCGCGACCCACCACCACACGGTGCGCGAGCTCGGCCTTGAGCTCGAGGCGTTCCCGAACACGCGGCTCTCGCTCAAGCAGCTCGAGGCCGTGATGAGCCCCGTGATCAACATGTGCAATTTCATGACGCCCGCGCAGTTTGGCATCCGCGAGCCGTCGCCCACGATGGCGCGCACGATGACCGAAGTGCACTACTGGAAGCTCTGGGAGTCGGACTCGATCGACATTGGGTACGTGTGGCATGAGAGAGATGTACGCTGTTTGTGGAGGCCATGATGCTGACCGAGTCCATGTGTGGGTGTGCGCCCATGTAGCATCTTCTTTATGCCGCCAGGCGGCGTCATCCCGCTCCACAACCACCCGGGCATGAGCGTCGTCACGAGAGTGTAAGCGAGTGCTGGTGGAGACTATGGCTGGGTTGCTAGAGGTGGCAGAGTCTGACGGAAACCCTTGTGACTTCCCGTAGACTCTACGGCTCGGCGAACGTGACGTCGTACGATCTGTTGCCCAAGTCGGAGCTCAAGGAGCTGCCCGCCGACGAAGTCGAGGCCGGGAAGGACGACATCAAGTGGGCGCGCGTGAGTCGCCAAGGCGACTTCGTCGCGGAGTGCACGATGTGGCTCGACCCGCGGCGGTTCAATCTCCACCAGATCAAAGCCAACGACCAGATCGGGTGCGCGCTGCTCGATATTATGATCCCGCCCTACAACAAGTGCGTCGCCTCGCTCTCCCTCGACCATCCTGACCGACATGGCCAACTCACCCTGGTTTTGTTTGTTCTGCCTCCGTAGTGCCGACAGGGACTGCCATCATTTTGAAGTTTTGATCGAGAAGATTCTCGACAAGAACCAGGACCGCATCGTGAAGCTGCTCGAGTCGGTGCAGCCGGACAACCACAACGAACCGAACGGCAGCACCAGCACTAGCTCAGTTGCGTCTCAGAGCTGAGGCGGCCACGACTTGGCGCAAACGTCTCTGTCCACCGCGACCAGCAAAGGCACCGACGCGCCCGACGGCGTCGTGCGGACGCCGCACTGCTCTTCCCCCTAGTGTACACTACTTCCGCGGCATCGACCAGCTTTCCAATTCTGGGGAAGTGCAATCACCACGAGCAGCGTCCGTGGCGGCACCGCGGTGACTCCCTCTACGTCCAACCTTTGTTCTCGGTCGCCCCACGCAATCCCCCGGAGGCTGGTTCCTCACTCCGAGGGCTGTCAAGAAGGCGACGAAAGGTTCACCAATCCCCCATTACCACCATCACCTCCACAAACGCGCGTGTGATGTATGTGGGTCTGTCGAAATATTATGCCACGTATTACAAAATTGCTATCTCGCTCAGCTCTCAGACGGCCTGGCTGTCGCCTGCGCCATCGTGTTCGTTGTCGCTGTCCTCGGCAAACGACGGGCGCGTCGCGGTCGCGAGGTACAGCGACGTCCGAGCCACGTACTTGAACTCGCCGTACTTGATGTGCACGAGCGTCGGGCTGTCGAGCACGTCGAGCGCGTCCTGCTGCGCGTCGTCGGCCAGGAAGCCGAGCAGCTTGCGGACACAGTAGAGCGGCGAGCCGCCGCCGCCAAAGTCGTGCCGGAACCACTCGCAGATGCGCGGCAAGAAGATGGTCTGGCGCGCGCGGTCCACGCGCAAATGCTGCGCAACGTACCGCTGGACGATTGCGTTGAGCTGTTCGTGGAGCGTCTCAGGCTCGAATACGGGCACGTGGTGGCCCAGACAGTGGTTCATCAGCAGCGCGAAGCTCACGCGGAAGTCCGGGTGCGCGAGTCCGAACAGCGCGAGCCGTGCGACCTGTTCCGGCGCGATCTGGTCCAGTCGGAGATGCGGCAGATCCACGGCCGGCGGGAGTCGCGCACGCAAAAGAACGTGCTCGATCTCGGCGAGCGACATGGTCAGCGGCTGTGCCGCGTGGCGCGCGTCGCGGCCCACAACGTAGCACATGTGCGTCTGGAAGTGCCCCCACTGGGCCTTGGCGCGTGGGAAGCCGTGCGCGATCATGGCGTGCGCCAGCACGAGGTGGTAGAGATTGAGGAAGAACGCGAGTCGCTCCTCGTGGGGTCGCTCCATGAGGCCTGACAGGTCCACGCCGCGCAGCGCACTCGCGTGGTTGAGGAACTCGAGGATCGTCATCACGTCCGCGTCCTCGCCGAGCTCGTGGACGCGCAACGCGCTGCGCAGCGCCGTGATGACGACGCCCACCGCGTCCGGGTGGTCGCTCGACGGGACGCCTCGGTTGGCGCGTGGGAACAGCGACCGCGAGTTGAGCGCCACACGGTTCGCGGGCTTGAGTGCCTTGGTTGGCGTGTAGCACACGACCAGTGCGTCCTCCTGAAGAGACCGGTCAAAGTTGGCATGCGGGCAGCAGTGCTGCAGGATCTCGCGGATCCACGCGTTGCGTGCGTGCTCGGTGGCGACGCACACCACGATCTCCTCGGCAAACGTGTTGATCTGTAGCGCAAACGCAAACCCGGCGGTCTGTGAACACGAATCGTCGTCATTTGGGCTCACGCCACTGGTACTGGTAGCGTACGGCATGGCTGTCGCCTGTACACCAATCACGCGGTCCGCCGTCACGATCTTGTCGGGCGAGCACGACTGCGAGCGGAAGAACTGGAGCTCCGTAGCCGTGAGCACCATGGCCTCTTGCCGCGCGACCGTGTCGGCGTAGAACCGATAGACGACTCCGTCGTGGGCCACACCTAGTCCGTCGCGCTCGCGCCTGCTCAGCTTGACACCGATCGATTGCGGCGTGAGCTCCGTGGACAGCGCCGCACCGTCATGCGGGAGCTGCAAGTGCGTTCGCGCCGTCAAGATCTGGTACAGTGCCGACTCGAACTCGCGCACAAGTGCCTCGTTATCTTCGCTGAACGCGTCGTCTTCTTGTCGCGAGAGCGCGAGTAGCCGCTCGAGGCACGCCGCGACGTCGCGTGCCTCGTCGCCGATGATGCTGTAGCTGTCGATGCGCGCGCGCGCGTGGAACCGCATGCTCTGCAGCGTGTACAGACGCCGCAGTTTGCGGAACTTGGTGCCTAGCAGCAGCCTCAGGCGGTACGCGCTCACGACCACGAGGCGCTCAGTCTCGCGCGCCGACGCGTCGCAGCGCTGCTCGTCCGTATTCTCGTCCGGATCCTCATCCTCGTCGTATACGCTCTTCTCGCGCACGCGAAACACGTACTGCACTCGGCGCAGCCCCATCTCGGCGTCGAGCTCTTCGATCCAGTAGAGGTACTCGAGCTGCATCGCGCGTAGCGCACGTGCATTCTCGCGGTCGATCGTCGCGAGCGCGTCGCTGATCGCGGCCTGGTCTTCGCTCAATGCCGCCGGGAAGGACGACGCCCCAATGGTGGGGCATGGACTCGTCGTGGCGCTCTCGAACGTGGTCGCGACGCTGGCTGCTGTGCCCGTGGACTCGCTGCTGGACGCGAATGAGTGCTCGCTGTCTGTGCGCCACAGCGGACGCGGCGAGGCCGCATGCGCCACGCCGTCCTCCTGACCCATTGCCGCCTGCGCGTCGAACGCCACTTCAAAGTTGAACAGGTACTGCTTGTGCGCCTGGAGGTGGCGGTTGCTCGTGCTCGCGAGCACGTCGTAGGCCACGAGCCGCAGCGGCAGCGCGTCGAAGAACGTCGTGAGGTGCATGTCGCTGAGCCCCGGGAGGTTCGCGGTCTTCCACTGCGCGAGGTTCACGTACATGGTGTGGAAGTGGAACGAGTAGGTCGGTCCGACGTCAAAGACCTGGTCGCCGCGGCCCAGCGGCGTCTGCCGGCGGCGCGCGCGCGCCTGCTCGCTCTCGCCAAAGTCGTCGCGCCCGAGCGGCGGCGGCGTCTCGCCCTCGGGCGTGACCATGAACTGGTCCACCGACTGGTACAGCGGGAACGAC